>JBBMEG010000027.1:7722109-7783279 GCA_037832605.1 Cyclanthera cordifolia
GTCAACACCTTGATAAAAATAAAGGAAACTATCCTAACATGCAATATTAACAAAATAACATAAAAGCATGATGAAAAGGGGTAGAGAGGTTCATGCGGCCATGTGCAACACGTACTGGACAAGCATGACTGTGACACTAGGTTGCTTCAATTTTTGGCGTCATAAACCCTTACCTACGTTCAATTTTTATAATATTTTTGCTATATTCCGAACATTTAATATAAAAAAACTCGTCTACTTCAAAGTAAATCAAACATCAATTTTTAACATGTTCGAGATATTCAACTCACCATGTGGCCTTTTGTCTTACATTAAAAATGTGAGATTCTTTGTCACATGTACAAGTTAAGATGAATTGCTTTTTCATTGTCAATTGATTTTGAGACGTAAAATCTCATACTTATCTAATGTGGTATTTACCAAAATAATTAAATATTAGTTTTGAGATGAATGTCCAAACTTTTAACGTATTTTCTTCCTCTTCTCTTAGCTTACCATTTTCAAATTGCAACCACCATGCATGCTGCATTATTTACTTCCCCTTCATAGCTAGACATTTATTTTAATGGGTGGGTAAGGGTTGACCAAAAAGATAATATTAATATTTAATGAATAAAATGAGATAATTAAATATTACTAATTATTAAAAAAAAAAAAGAAAAAAAGAGAGAGGAGATATTCATGAATGTAGCAATAAGAGTAGTAATCATGGGGGGATAACCTACCTAAGGGACATTACGGTAGAGAGCATTAATTTGAAGGTCTTGATTTAGATTTGATATTTAAAAATTATCACCAACTGCGCACGTTAGCAAGAGGAAGGAAAAAAAATGGTTAGCCATGTATGTAAAAGTAATCAAATTTTTAAATATTTACACATACGCTAAAAAGAGTATAGTTCAACTGACATTAATGATACATTAACATCCACTCAATCAATAAAAAAACTATCACCAGAGAGGTGTTTGGATAAATAGTTGTAAAGTGATTAGAAATGAAAAGTTATTTTAAGTAGTTATGAAAGAGAGCTTTTAGTAATAACTCGTTTGATTAAAGTTATTCTAGAGTGATTATAAAAACTTATTTTTAATAATTTAATAAAAATATAAAACAAACAGCCTCAATGAGATTTTTTCTATTCTATCACCTACATTATTGAGATTATAAACAAGGAGATCTTGGATTTATAAGAAAATACACAAATATTGAAGAATATTACATCAATTTTATTAATATACACAATTTTAAGAAAAAAAAAAAATAAAAATAGAAAGTATTTAGCCCAACAAACCAAGCATTTCTAAGATAAAATTAGCCATATATAACTTTATCATTCATTTTTAATGTTACTCTAATTATAAAACTATTGACAATAGCAACCATACTTGCTTTTGGAGAATATTGCATAAAATATGCTTACACTAATGTAATTATAAGCCACAAAATTTTGTATAAAATATCTCTAATTTTGAATTCAACTCTACAATTTTCAAATAAGTTTAAAAAATAATTATCATTTCAATGCACTAATCAATGTCATTATTACAATAATTTAAACATGTTTTGTCAAAGAAAGAACCAAAACTTCAAATCTGCCTATACCAAGAGAAAATGATTAGACATACAATGGTAAGATAAATCCCCTCCATTTCACATCTAGAAATAAAAGGGTAGTAGGTTTGATAATTAAATCTTAAAAAAAAAAGGACATAATTCAAAAGTTTAAATGGTGGTTGTATTTTGAAAAATATTAATCTCCACCTAGCTTATTATATACACTACCTCTCTCTTTTTTTTTTCTTTTTTTCCTTTGAAAATGGGAGCCACTTAACCAATTAGATGAAGGTTTGGTGGGTAAGGGGTATTAATGGAAAAATGCATAGTGAAATTCCTTTGTAGCAAAGTTCATAGGGATAGGGCCAAAAGTGCATACCAAAAAAAGTAGATTAGCATGTGAAAACAACAGTAAAATGTCAATCAAACAAAAAGAAAAAGGGGGTGACATTAATGTATAATGCAAAGTATTTATATATATATTTTTTTTTCATACTCAAAATCATTGAGATAATCTTAGCAATATTTGTTCTTTAGGTGGGATTTCAATGCACTAATTCAAACAAATTCATACCCACCACACAAATTTTACTGGCAATAACAACAATTCAAATGTATGTAAAATCAACCTAAGAAATATGGACCATATATCAATGATTTTGTCTAGGAAAATATCATTGAAATTTGTTCATTAGGTATTGAACCCGGAGACAACACCTGCGAAGTGTTTGTTTGAAACTATTAAAAATGAACTTTTATAATTACTCTTTAAAAATACCATCCAAACGAACAATTATTATAGTTTTTTTTTTATTAAAATCACTCAAAATAACCACTCATTTCTAATAACTCAAAATAACCACTCATACAACTATTTCCAACATTTTCCAAAAAGTAACCTAGCAAGTTCTCGAACAATCTCCAAGGCCTTATTTTTAGGGGAAGGAGAGGTGATCCCAAGATGTTTAAGTGTTCTTCTAGTTAGTTCCGCATGCAAGTGTTCAAATCAATTTATGTAAGCATCAACGTCTATTTATACCAGACAGATCGTTTGATCCTACAATATTTTATCATCAAGAAAGCTCCGTACGAAATTAATTTTTAAGTGACGACCATAGTTTTTTTTTTTTTAAAAGGAAGACACTTTTACAAATTAATGTTACATGTGGGTTTCGAACCTGTTACCTGAGGAAAGCACACCTTCAAAGCCCAAACATTTGACCATCATGCCACCCCTTGAAGACGACTAGCATTGATTTAATTCGTAACCTTTCGATTCCCCTCTAATTCCTCTTCTAGTTCGTCACTTCCTGATACATAAACAAATTTGGATGGTAAAATTTCTGCTCTATCCTGATGAATTTTGGGGGAGGGGGCGTTTGATAAAGGCTTTCGTCATACCTTATACATCTTTCTTCTTCTAGTAACAAGTTAGTTCAACAGCAACTTAGAGAAATCAATGCTAAATTTCTACTTGATAATAAGAAAGTAATTTACAAACTATGCAATAGAAGAATAAAGTAAAGAAAATGTCAGAAAAGCAACGAATTTTACCCCTTTGTTTTCACAATCATGGCACATAGAAATGAAAGGGTATCAATTTCAAAAGCAATCGAACATAAAGTGAAAATTTTAAAATTTGAAAATACAAACAGTTAAGCAATTCGAATGGTGAAGATTCCTTGTAGAAAAGGGTGTGTCCTGTACAAATAATTATATCTACTTTCCCTTTAACAATAACAACAATGAGTGGAATGGCATATTAATAAGCATACTAAAAAGTGAATAAGAAAAGTATAATGATAATAGTAATGATAAAAGCTTTCTTCTCTAGTTGAGCAGTCACTATTGTCTGACACTGCCGACAAAATCCACATACATTCCACCATTTGGGTATGTTTGGGATGGTGGGATAGGACAAAATGAGAAGGAAGGAGATCTCTTTCCATCGTTTGGCTCGTGAAGTTCTCGTCCCATCAATTACTAATTTATGAGAAAGAAAAGGAAGAGATTTATTCTCATCATTTCACCCACCATATTCCCACTATCCGCCTTAGTCAAACATGCCCTTATTATATACTAAAGCCAAACTGGAGTATTTTTTTAATTGTGTGTCTTAATTATGTTATCCCATTTTGATTATTCTCACGAAATAAGGTTTCTGGCTCCTGGTATTTAGGTATCACAGATATCATACAAACTTACTAAGTATGTAGACATGACTAAATAAATTAAACGTAAAACTTTTTAGTTCTCCTGAGTCTTCTTAACCACTAAGATAACTTTTTATGGCTCAAAATAACCAAGGAACCTAACATTAAATATCATTTTTCACACCCAAAATCAACGGTAAAGTCAATTAGTAGTGGCTGGGTGCGTAATGAGGTAATTCTTGAAGCCCATAATTTGGAGAAAGGAGAAAGTGAATGTGGGTCAATGAAATTTATTGATATCCCTATAAATGAGGGAAGGCATGTGTTTTTTTGGTTTATTCTTTAATGGAAGAAGACCTAGTGGGGCAATCTTTCTTACATAGGTAAATCCTTGAGAAAAATTTATTGTAATTAAGAGCATTCAAGACCAAATAATACATCATATCTTCAAAAGATACAAACAAATCTCTTTATTTTTTATTTTTTTTTTACAGTTTCTCATCTAATCCTCTCCTTTCTGAACCTGTTTTCATCTCATTACTGCTCCATCTTATGTCTTCAACTGCAATATTTATATATCCACGAGAGTCTAGGACATCTTACACACATGTCGACTAATTTTATAGAATAATTATTTGATTCTGCTATTAGTTGATATAATTTAATTTATTTCAACCTATAAACTTAAGTTTTTGAGAAACACCTACAAATAGAATTTAATTTTAATTGGGGAAAAAACGAGTACGATAAAAACTTGAACTTAAAGACCACTAAGTAAATTTGATGAGAAACACCCATCAACTAAAACTCAATTTTAATTGGGAAGGAAATGACTTAGCAAAGACTTGAATGCAAAACTTTTTGCCCTGATATCATGTTGTCTTATGTTAAACCTCCACTCCACCCAAGCAAAGAAGTTCAATCCACTATATGGCGCACTCACAAGTACTAGGAAAGGGGTGGGTCCAGATGTACTAAAAAGTTTTAGCTTTTATATTTACCATCATAAAAGATAAATTGGAAAATTACCAAGCTGGCTCCTTTGAGATCTAGAACCTACTCCATTCTCTTAAATCAATTCAACCTAAAACATAGGAGAATATTGTGTCAGATAAGAAACGCAATTAAGTACATCACAGAAATTATTAGAAAACAACTCCATTGAATTTCAAGAAGAAGAAACCATTACGATGGTCAAGTTATGTGAAAATGTTGACAGGTAAAATGGTAATCTATGTTAAATCATAGCATCGATCCTAAATATATTGATACTAAAGTGGATATAGATATAATTATTTTTTTCCACTGATCTCCTTGTCGAACATTAAAATTATTGGTACAACAAAATATATTCTATGAACATTAAACTTTATTTGTTGGAGCCGAGAGGTTGAAAAGAATAGTGGAAAGGTGAAAAATAAAACATGTCGCCTCAAAAGCACTACCAACCTGCTTTGTGTTGACAAAGTTGTTTTCTGAACCATACATGCAACATCAATTCAAGTTCGTTGCTGCATCCCTTTCGACCTAGTTATGTGCATACTCATGCCGACAGCCCTCCTTGTTTGCCCTTTGCTCAAGACATTTTTTTTTAGCAATCATGATTCATGCCAAGCTAACCAATAAATCTACAAGACTTAAAAACTCAACATTCAGGTGGAAATTTCAGAAAGGGCTAATTCTAAGAGTAAAAGAAATCATACAATGAGGAAGTTTCAATAACAAGCTACTAAAAATGGTAGTTGCCAATAAACCCAAAAGCTTAAACTAATGAAATGGGGTAAATTTAATTATATCAACCAACATTATCCTTCACTTGTGAGCTTAAAAATTTGATGGATTTCAAATTTAATTGGGGAGGAAACGAATTTGCAAAGGCTCAAACTCAGAACCTCCTGTTCTGATACCATGTTGAATTATGTTATAAACCAACAATCAATCCAAAAGTTTAAGCTAATGGGTTAAGATAAATTTAATTATATCAATCAACAGTGACAAAAGCGAAGAGAACAACGAATGAATAAAGAAATATAAATGCATGCTCAAAGGCTCGTGGATGAAGGCGTTTGTCCTCCCTTCTCCCCACCCCCTCCAAATGCACAAACATAAAGAGAGAGGATGTGTCACTTTAACCATACCAGAAATATGAAAAACTAATAATGAGTTAAATTTGTTGTACGATCAAGTGGTATGTATCGTGAAAATAATCTAGTTACGCGTAAGTTGACTCGAACACTCGTGAATATATATATATATATAAGATATGTTACCTTGTAAATGTCTTTCTTTGACTATGACATCTACAACAGCATAGAGAAAGACATCCACTCCTCATGGTGGGGCTCAAAAAGCAGCATAAGTAGGCACAACAGGAGGTATATCTGGGATTCTATTAGAGAAGTGCATCTTCAGCTCTGCACAGATGTGGAACCTTGTCGGAGATTGACTTCTGACAACTCTGGTTCCGTTTGATCAAACACATCCATCACTGTACAGCATAAAAAGAGTTGCAGAAAATTTCAAGCCAACGTTTTACTTCGGAGAGTTGTCCAATTTCTGTCCACCAAGCTGTCAAAAATCTACGTTCATGGAAGCTTCTTGCATGCTTAGATCATCTTTATCTATGAAATAACAAATATTTGATTAGATATTCACAAAGCCAAATGAATTAAATAGTAAACATTTGAACACTTATAGTTTAAAAGTTTAATCTTCTTCCGCTTTGATGCTTGAATAAATAACATAAAAAACAATCGGGTGATGGATTCAATCCATGGTAGCCACCTACCTAAGAGTTAATTTTCTAAAGGTTTCCTTGACATACAAATGTTGTAAGGTCAAGCGGTATGTCCCATGATATTAGTCGATGTATGCGCAAGCTGGCCCGGACAGTCACATATATCAAAAAAATAAAAAATAAAAAATAATTACTGTAGATACAGTGAAATTATTTCAATGTTCTCTTTTAAAGAAATAATTGCACCACATGTTACAGGGGGGATTCACTTTAAATTAATAACAATTTAGGAGAAATATCATTTACAAATAATAATTGCCCAGAAAATATCAACCTATTTTTCCTTTTATTGGTCCCTAGTGTTTAAAAGTTCAACTTCAACAAACAGCACTTTTTGTCCTTTGTGTACAAGGGGTGAACAGAAACTATGAACAGTAAGATCTAAAAATTCAGTTTATTCGAATATAGGAAATAAAATTGAAAATAGTTTAAAGTTAGAGGGGCCAAAATAAGATGTGGCCAAGTTTAATACTATAATAATTTTTTAACGTACTAAGCAAATAAAAATAAAGAAGCTAAACAGAGCTACCTCGCCTACCAGTACCAGCAGTAAAAAATTGAAATCTAAATGTTAATAGAGAGGTTCGTGACCTTAAAATGAGGTCATGAATTTTTTTTGGAAAAAAAATAAATAAAATCATGACCTCATTTTATAACTATTGTAATATGGTAATAAGAAAGTCTAAGATGTGGAACTCAACTACTGACTGGATGTCTTAAAAAAAAACTCTGCAAAATGACTTATTTACTACAGGAGAAAGTTTTCTTTGAATGCTAAAATCTAATAACCTTCACTGCTTTTTATTTCAGAAAAATGAATAATGTGCCTCACTTTTGTAAGTCAGTTGGATACATTTGAACGTCGCGTCGTTGAAATAATATGTTTAGCTAACCTAGCGGTGTAAAAAAGTTTCAAATTTGTGACAATCCGGAGACCATGGACTGACTTCATTTACTAGGACAGAATTTCCTTGATCTCTTGTAACAACAGCTCAAATAAATAAGATTAAACTACAAAGAAGCTTAATTGGATAAAATACAGGATAACCACCTACCTAGGAATTATCTTTCTAGGCGTTTCCTTGGCATCGAAATATGGAAGAGTCAGAGGTATGACTCGTGAAAATAGTCAAGGCGTACATAAGCTTGACCCAGACACTCATGGATATCAATTAAAATTTAAATGGTTAAACTCAATCCGAAAGATTAACCATGAAGATCATTCTAGTGCCAGTAAAAGCAACGTGTTCATGATACAAACACAGACAGGAAGGTATATCAAAATTCAGAACATTCTAAATAAGAATCATTGTTCTTTTTTTCCCTGAATGAAAGCCAGTTCTTGTTGGGAAAAATAGTTTTGACATGATTTTAGCACTCAAGTCCCATGTTGATCCAGAAAAAACATTACAGAATGTTCACACAATCCCTGACCAGTTTTTACTTTTTATGCCTTCCGTTCAGCAAGTCTAGGAATTCATATCCATTCCTGAAGTCGAAAAAAATAAAAGAAAAAAAGATTGAGGACTCCGTTAGAATCGTGCAGCTGCATAGATTCTATCAGTACACGGCTCAATCTATTCTACATGGGCAACCAAAAAATTGCAGTAAAAATTGAAAAGAACAAAGATAAAAAAAAAGAAGAAAAATAATTAAAACAACAAAAGAATTTAATATACCCTATTTCCACAATTCTACAGGAGTTCAAAAGAAGACATTACATTGAGGGTGCATCAGAAAAGACCTCATTGAGCATGTCATTTTCACTATCCACCATTGAAAATAGTTCTGCATCTTTGTCTTCCTCATTAGAAAAGTCATTCCTCTCAAGCTTGGCATGAGCTGCAACAAATACCATCTTCTGAGCTCTCTCCAAGCCGACCCTCGAGTGCCGATGCGAACAAACCAAGTTCATAACAGAACATTTACACTTGTAGCCACAAGATGTTGAATGAAGAAAAATAAGCCTCAGTGCAACCTTACCAAGGATCTTGAACTCACTTAGACAAGTTTCCCAGACAAGTCGCCGACTTTGTGGGTTAGCAATTTTCATCTTTCCAGTTAAAGGGTCTAGTTGTTTAACCTGAACTGCCTGAGCATAAAGTGGGTCTAACCCTTCGGATCTCCATTTCATAAGCTCCATGAATGCCACATGAGCTTCTTCCCTGGCCACCAGCCGTTTAATAAGTGAATCAACATCCTTTTCTTGCTCTTGTGAAAGACACTTATAAGGTGGAAGATATTTCCCATCTATGTCCCTCCTCAAATAAAGCGGGTCCAATATAAATGCAGCTGACCATGCTGGATGATAATTTTTTCTAAATCGCTTATCTATAATTTTCTCCACTGCTCCTTCAGCAATGCTGAACTTAACACACCATTCCTTCACTTTTGCTCTCAACTCCTCCCAAAGAGGCAAGCATTGTCCCACCAACGGCCTTTCAGTTTCGATCTCTCGAACCATCCCACGAATCATCCTCACAAGTGAATGAACTCCCTCCACTTCATCCCAAAATCGTTCATTTTGAATCAGACTAGAAACCTCAGAAGCAAGTGAATCCTCCATGCATAATATTTTATAGGACTCGTCTAACACAACCATTTGAAGGACATGAGCACAGCTAAGCAAATCATCAAGCATAGCATAAAGAGGTGAGAAGTTTTTGGATGTGTCGCAATTTGGCGAAGGAACGTGAAGTAACCGACGACCCCCCTCTAGCTCCTGCACCTTGTACTTGTTTAAACAATTCCTAACTTGAGAGTTGGTGTTTACAAATTTTGCAACTTTCAAGCAATTTTCAGTGACTGCCCTGAAAAGTGGAAGCTCTTTGTTAAAATCCTTTATCAAACTAGCAAAACCCTGAAGTTGGCAAGAGAGATTTACCATCCAATGATTCGTTATCTCCAAATTCCTCAACGCCTTGGCCTTATACCTATCTGCAATTATCCCCACACATCTCTGCAGATCACCCCCACAAATCTCATTGGCTGTGTCTAGAGTAACTTCTTCAGCATACTTGGATGAGGCCAACCCCCCAGTAAATAGAGCCTTTTGGAAAACAGTAGTACCATTTGGAAGATTAACCATAAACTTAACTACACTCTCTTCGCTACAGTAGTTCTTATTCTTCCACCCATCTGAAGCAATTTGAAAAAACGAAGCATCTGTAATCCTGGCTTCTGAATCAGCTTTGGCCTCTTCAAACTTTGAATCAAGCCGAGATCCTAAAATGTCGATTCTAAGTAATGAAGGCAAACCCAACTGACTAAGCAAGGCTTTAAACTTGGGATGTTCTATGCACGAAATTGAAACTGACCCACATGACTCGATAAACCAATCAGTTAGTAATTCGATTGCAGAATCAATTTGTTCCTTACTTAACCTTGGTCCAGGTGAAGCTTGTGGACTCTTCAATTTCTTGACACTGTTTTCGAGCATTTCTAATGCACCCAAATCATCTTTCCCACCTGATAATACCAACTGATGCTGACTCAACCCCATCTTACTCGCCATTACAGCCGGATTCTGAGCCACTGGCGTCGGCGGAGAGGAAATTAGCGGAGCATAGGAACGCGTCGGCTCAATCATGGCAAGAGAATGAACTTGATAGGAAGCAGTGAGAATCGGAGCATTCATTTGAGCGCTTCGTTTCTTGTGATTGTTGTGCAATGCCGGAGAAGGAACCGACGAAATCGGCAACGGCGATTCCAATGCAATAGACCTAGAAATTGAACTTAAATTAGGACAAGTACCTCGTTTCAAATGCTCAGATGCAGTCCTCGAAGGATTCGAAGCCGAGAAAACAGAATCGCACAACGAACACTTGAGCTTCACCGCTTTCGGAAGACTATTACTTGGATTTCGTATAAGAACAGGTTCCAAATGAGCCCAATACCAAGCTCCTTTCCCCTTAATCGCCTTTGTCCGAACAGTTACAAGGCCTTCGTACCGTTTATTCAAAGCCTTTGTCGCTAAATCCTCCGTCAATGCCGATGCATCAATGTTGGGCGGTGAGTTCGAGGAAGCCATCAAATCACAGTAACAAAAACCCAAATTGATCACGTCAAAGCATTCATATACAAATAAAAAAGCTCACTTAATCGCACACCATTCCGATGATCTCGCCATGATGCTACGCTCGAGCATCATCGCCGACAGAGAAAAAACTCGCCGCCGGCGAGTGGGAGTTGCAGAGGGAAGTGAAGAATGGAGGAAATAGGCGATTGTAGTACAGCGTTGATTGAAGTTTGAAGGAAAATGATAACTGACTGAGGGAGAGGGAGAGGGAGAGGGAGAGAGAAAGAGTGGAAAAATGAGTGAAAATTGATTTGCAGAGAAAGAGATGAAGACGACGACGATAGCATACAAAAAATAAATTGGAAAATTAATTTATATAGCCCATTATTAGTGGCCAAATTATATTAAATTGATTCAGATTTTAGTTGCTTTAAAAAAATAATAAATAAATAAAACTTTTTAGTTGCTATAAATTACACCTAAATACAATTTGGATCCTTTGTTTTGAGATTTTTTTGAATTTGTTCTTAAAATTAAAAATTCAATTTTAATTCAATCATTTTAATTATTATTTTTTTTTAGTATAAATTAGGATGAGACTACAGATCTAGCATTGTTCTCAAATAAATAAGAGTCAAATATCAAATTTTAAAATCGAGCTTGTCACGTAATTGAATTGAATTAATTTTAATTATTGCACTTTCATAAAATGTAAAATGCTCCTTATAGAAAATTTAAAATTATTAATTAAGCCTCTGGTTTTTTTTTTCAAGCAATCGCTCTAGCAATTGTTGCATATATTAAGTGTCACGTGGCACTATAAAAAGTTTAGCTTTTTTTTTTATTGATTTGATATTTATTTGGAAACTTTGCATACATATTCAAAACGTTTTTATTTAGTATTTAAAAAGACATAAAAGTACATTAGTACTCTTTTAGTAACCGCACTGAAGTGACCTCCATACCAACCATCTTTGTCGTCACGACTTGCGCACCAGCGTCGTCATCAATTCAACCTCGTTCTTCACCACCGTCGAACTCTACCCCCGCTCTTCACAGTCGTTGTCGAACTCGTCGTTTATTATCGTCGTTCACCGCCACTCGCCCTTCATCACCTTCGTCGATCTCGTTCTTCACCGTCGCCATCGATCTCAACCTTCATCACCGGAGCCGACGAAGTTCAATGGCAAGTAGGCCATTCAAAAAGTTCAAAACTGCAGGAAAATGGCTGCCCGGCTGTATTTAAACCGATTATAGAACCCTAAGTTGAAGATCTTTATTTACAAAAAGGTCATTAATGATGTATTATTTAGTATTATATCACTAAGGTATTATATATGTATTTGTATTAATATTGTGTTTATTAATCCACACACTAGTATTATATTATACTACAATAAATATATTAGACAAATTTAATTATCAAATCTATCGGTTGTATTTATATGAAATGAACGTATTATTATTAATCATCTAGGTATTAGTGGTTTATAAAATATAAGTATTAAATTGGTATTTTCATTACCGATTATAATAATCATCTGTTTTGGTATAACATAATACACTAATATATAACCTATTGTAATACAATATCAACGATCAATATTATATATGTAACAAAAAAAATATTATATTATACAGTGTGTACATATTGTTATTATATTAGTATTTTTTTATCTTCTACGTCTCGCTTATTTTTTTGCAACCGCCATCATTCTGTAGAAATTCTATGAGCAAATCAAAGGGATTGAGCATTGAACAATGATGGATGCGCCATCGGCGGGCCTTCTTCTCGGCCGTTCGCAACAATCTTCTCCTGTCATTGTCGTCTTATCCGTATGTGTATATATATATATATATTGATGGGTTGTTTTTTAAAAATCAAACCTCACTGAAATATTTTAATTTTAGTTTAAGTTCTATAACTTTTGGAATTTTATCATTTTTGTGGTTGAGTGTGAAATCGGCAAGTAATATGCTACTGGTTAGTGGAAAATTAGATGAAAAATAAATTCATTTAAAAAAACAACATTAAACCTTCCTACCTTAAAAATTAAATAAAAAATCTTCTATGGCTGTGTTTCATTGTTTGGTATTGATCAGTTCAATATCACCGTCATGGGTTCGATCCAGAAAATTCAACAGTTCATTAGCAAGATGTTTGCTACATTCTCGAGTAACGATAAGAATAGCCTAATACAACTTGTTGAAAATTATTAAATTTAATTTTGTTTAGGTAGTTCAGTTTTCAATCTTATTTTAGGTCTTGATATATTCGAATCCCTCCCCACAAATATTGTTGAATAAAAAGATAATTTAATAAGATTTATACTGTATTCGCTCATTAAAAAAAACATATTTTAATTTTTTTTTTTAGGGTAAATTATAAAATGGATCTTATTATAATAATAATAATAATTAAAAAAAAAAAGTTAGAGTTTAATTCTTACTGTTTAAAAATATATGGTTTAGAAAAATATAAAATTTAGTTTTATCATTTGGAGAAATATAAATTCTATTTGAATAAAATTCAGTCTATATGATTTGATAAAATCTAAGAAATAGACTATGTTATTATTAAATCATAGGCGAATTAAAAACGTAGATGTAATTCAATGATGTTTTTTTTCGTCCAATAAATTATTTATCTGACACTCTCATCATTAAACACACGAACAACTAATTTCTATATATTTTATTCACATTGATCAACGACATAGACTATTTTTTAGATTTTATGAAACTGTAGGAACTAAATTCTAATTTTTCAAACCATAAGAACTAAATTGTAGATTTCTCGAAACCGTAGAGACTAAAGTCTACATTTTTAAATTACAGGGACTAAACAGTAATTTTATTCAACCAATAAATTAATCAAATTTATAATTTACCCAACTTTTTAATAGCTCAGCTAGTACTAGTTGATGCATTTGCATGATTTTAGTCTTATTTATATCACCCTCTACGAACTGTTAGTGGTCTCTTCCTTAATTTATGCAAAAAAATATAATATATTAAAAAACAAAAAATATAAATACACGTGTCTTAATGCTTGCCTAATTAATTAGAGCCATAGTGGATATAATTAACCCTTGGAGTAGTTTATCAACTATTGCTATTATTATTAATGGTGATATATAAATTATGATACAAGTAATATAATAATTTAATTTGATATTTTATAAAAGAAAATAAGTAATGATTGAGGATTTGGTGGGGTACTTATTATTATGATAATTCATAAATATTTTATGATTAAATTACCTTGGTTAATTGAGTAAAAAGGAAGAACATTATCTTCACAAATGATTGTGATTCTGAAAATAAGATCACTTTTAAAGCTATGATATGACCTAAAGATAATGGAGCCTTTGTGAATAATTATTATGATATAAAGCCTTATTTGAATTTTGAATTTTTTTTCTTTTTTTTTTCCTTTCAATATATATATTTTTTTAATATTGTAAAAATTAGTATAGTGAAGAAGAATGGAGGAGTTAACGATAGTTTAAAATAATTAATTATTTATTTGAAGACTGATGTTAATAGTAACTAGATAATTAATTATTTGTTTGATGATTAATATCTGAAATTTGATAAAAGATTTGATGGGTAATTAAAAATAATTATTTACTATTAAATACAAATGATTGGTTTTTGAGTAGTTCCCGACAAAAACAAGCCTACCCTTAATTTGAATAAGATCACTTTAGAATAGCATTTGAAGAAAAATACTTTTGTTTGTATTGAATCACCTAAATAAAGTCAAAGCGAGCATAGTTCAACTAGTATTAGTGATGCATTAACATTCACTCGATCAGTGGTTCGATCATTTATATCAACTTCTATGTAGGGTTTGTGATCCTCTTCACCCAATATGACACACAAAATATTAAGTGCAAAACAAAATTTTATTTATTTTAAGCTATTGTATTTATAAATATTGTATTATATTAGTGTATATATTTATTCATTAAAATTAGTTATAGTTAATCCTTTACGTAGGCTTTGTGGTTCGCCTTCACCGATTTGATTTTTTTTTTTTTTTTTATATATTAAAATAAGTGCATCATGCCAAATTGAGATGATATTTTATTTTTTTTATTTTTATTTTTATTTTTATTTTTTTTTTTGCAATAGAAAAGGTTGGTCGGACTATAACATCTTAATTAATTTAGATTCAAATTGACAAATATTATAAAACATGTTAAATATTTAGTTAGTTATTAGGAGTTAAATAACTAACTATGACTCACTTCATTTATAAATAAATTTAATTAAAATATTTGGTTGATTAAAAATGTATAATTGTATGATTAAAATCTGATTTATTCGGATTTTATGTTTAAACTAAGTTAGGTATAAGTCTATGAAATTCAAGCACATTGACTTATGAAAACTCGATAAATAGGGGGTTTTCTATAAACTCGAACGTGGACCTGAACTAAGAACTATTAAAGACTCCGAAAATCCAAAACATAAAGTCAAAGAGAAATCATATTATCAAACAATTCATATTCTTAAACCTAAAAAATAAATCAACAAATCAAAGAACTCAGAGATCAAGCTTGAGAATTTAGAGTATACGATAACAAAGTTTCCAACGAATTGATTATATATATTCGTCTACAAGTTAAAGATCCAATCACTCTTCGTATGAGAATAAACGTGTAAGCTCTCATTTAAACATCTTCTAATCTCACATCCCAAAAGATCATCAAACAAGATCAATAACCCAACAACCGATGTTCCAACGATAACAAGTCAAAGATAGATTATTCAAACTGGTCAATAAGTTAAAGATCGATCATCCAAATTGATCAATAAATCAAATACTGATCCAAATATCAATAAATTAGAGATCGATCATTCAAACAAATCAATAAATCCAAGACCAATCCAAAGATCGCCAAGTTAGAGACTGGTCATCAGAGTAGATGGGAAAGTCAAATAATGATATGAATATCAACAATTGAACGACCAATCATCCAAAGAGATCAGAAAGTCCAAAGGTCGATCAAATATCAACAAAGTCCACCTTAAGAATAAGTCGTGAAGCCTTCAAGATAAATTCAACCTTAATAACAAGTCGTAAAGCTCTTGAAAAAAAAAGTCAACCTCAAAACTCTAATAAATATTCAAAAGAAAAAGAAATCTCAAGGGGTGATCACGTTCGTCTCTAGACCTATAGATTCAGTCATTTAATCTATTGTAACCGTAACGCTGGTGTTGAACTGAACTAACACCAACAATAAAACCACTGCGCTACTGACCATTTCGATACACTTGAAAGTATCTAATAGTTGGAATAGAAGAATATTTATTGGTTGACAAAGTTCTTTACGATTGCATATCTTTTTATTATTTAATAGATAATTTATTAATAAATAAATAAATAAATAAAGAACTAGGGCATTTTAGGAATTCTTTAATTTTCTCTGTATCCAAAATTTCGAATTATACATAAATTTAAATGCATTTAATAAATTCCAATAAAGTAGTTATTGGCTACTAATACCAATAGTTTATATGTTATGGGCCGAGTAAATATTTGGGCTGGGCCTAAAAGTTAGACAATAGAGCTGAAATTAAGCCCACAATAAATTGTTAGTTTTAAGCCCTAAAAATACTTACTGTACATTTCCCCGCTGGTTCTTAGGGTTTATCCAAGGGCTTTTGGCGTCGAGTCCCGCCCCATTTCGAGCAAGCTGGTAACGACGTGAGGAGTTTTTGTATTTTGATTCTGAAAATATTTTCATTCTTCGAACCGAAACGGTAGCTTCCAGTCTCTAATTGTTCTTCGTAATCTGTTATTGCTTCGATTCTTTTGGTTCGCTTTTTCTCTCTGAATATTGATTTCGGCTTCTTCTGTTTTTGGTTTTAGTAATTCGGTTGTCTCGATTTCGGTTCATATTATTTGATTCTGAGTCAATGCGCAGTCTTTAATTTTGTTGTTCATCTATTTTCTCGGGTTAAATTTCGGGGAATATGCTATTTCTCTGCATTGGTTTAATCAGATACAATTTGAAGGGTTTTGTTGTTTCATTCACCACGCGGCTGAATCCTACTCTGGATTTTCCAAGCGGCTCTTTATTTTGTTTTGTTTTTTTTAATATACTGTATTTACTGGTTCTTGTTGCCGTATATTATCATACTGTGAGTACTGGTCCCTTGTTAGCTAGTATTATGTATCTTGTATGGCTTAGTTTGTCGCCTCCATATGATGAACATTGCGATCATAATGCTGAAAATAACGATTGGTACGATGTCTAGGTTATTTTCTTGTGATGGAAATTGATAAGTTAGTGTGATTTATTCAAAGTTTTTTTTTTCATGGAAGATGCATACTGTTTAATGGGTAGTAGTGATGGTATTAAATTTAGAATTATTGCTGCGTACATTTGTTTTCATCACCTATTTTTAGGATATAATTAGCAAGTTCAGAGATCTAACCTAAATGATGGTCATTGTTTTGGGTAGGTTTTAATGGGTGTGTTGGATAAAGATACTAGCTTCTTAAACGAGGATACGGTGGAAGATGGCAAACTCGATAGCGAGGATTCTGATTTCGGGTCTGAATCTGAATCTGAGATGGAGGATGAGGATGTGAAATTGTCTGAACCATCGAAGAACGCAATATATAATGCTGATGGTCTCATTGATAAGCTTGGAGATATTAGCTGGCCCGAAAACGTTGAATGGATACACAAGTTATCTCTCGATATTGATCAAGAAAAACAGGTGGATGTGAATGATGATCTTGCTAGAGAGCTTGCATTCTACACACAGGCTTTGCAAGGGACAAGAATGGCTCTTGAAAAGTTCCAATCTTTAGGACTGCCATTTCTTAGGCCAAGTGACTATTATGCAGAGATGGTGAAGACAGATACTCACATGGAGAAAGTGAAAGGTCGCCTGCTTTCGGAGCAGAAAAGAATGGAGGAGGCTGAAGAAAGAAGGAAGGCTAGAGAAGCCAAGAAACTATCAAAAGAGATTCAAGCTCAGAAGCTAAAGGAGAGGGCTAAGCAAAAGAAAGAGGATATTGAATCTGTGAAGAAATGGAGGAAGCAAAGGCAAAAGAGTGGTTTTGCTGGAGGTGACAAAGGTGCTGATTTGGACCTGTCCTTTGAAGATGGGAAGGCATTTGAGAGGTCGGGTGGTAAGAAGAGATCGGGGGTGTCTCCCGGAGATCGCTCGGGAGGGAAAACGAGACAGGGAGGAGTAAAAGGGAAATATCCGAAGAAGAAGAGAGATTCGAGGGATTCCAAGTTTGGATTCGGAGGGAGGAAAAGTTTGAAAAAACAGAACACATCTGAGACAACAAATGATATTAGGGGCTTCAACAAAGGCAGTTTGTCAAGCAACAAAAAAAGGAAGAGGTCATAGATTAATGAAGTTTGAATTCCTTTCTGTAATCCTAGAAAGATGTAGAATTTTGAGGCCTATTGTTTGTATGTCTTTTTGAAGTACAAATTTTGATAGTAATTCTTATATTTTCCTTCACATTCAAATGTTGTAGGGTCAGGCATTGTGTACTATGACATTAGTCCAGGTGCGCACAAGCTGACCCGAACAGTCACGGATATATAAAAAAAAGAAGTAATTCTTATTGTGATTATGATTTTAAATTACATCGATTTAGATTGATACATTTGTACTTTTTAGATCATTCTTGTTTTTAAGGCTTTGAAATGTGCGTTTGGTTAGTTTTTTTGCTTGGATTTGGATTGGCGAAGTATTTATTTAAGGTTCTAAGTTTTTGTTTAAAGATCCGGTTCATCGAAGTTGATAAAAATGTAGTTTGAACATAGAGGTTATGTATATGTGATTTTAATTAAACAGTTTAATATCTACTTGTTTTTAATTTGGTTTCTTATTTGTCTAGCATAAACTGTAATGAAATTCATTATGGGATTTAATTAGATAAAATATTATTTTGAGTGATTATAAATGATAGAGTTATTTATTGAGGAATAACATAAAAATTAGTAATTAATAAATGTTTGAAGAATAGTGGTAAAGATGTCAGAAATTTTAAACGTAATAATACCAACTTTTTTTTTTTTAGTTACAACATTCAGAATGGAGACTCAAACCACATATTTGATGTTAGTGCATCTCTAATGTCAATTGAGCTATATTCGCTTTGACACAATAGCCAAGTAATAATACTAACTAATCATATACTATTCAGTTTTTTTGGCCAAAAGGGACAAAACTTTAATGACATTAATTAATAATCAAGAGTTTAGGTAAAAAGGCATATCAAATTGCTAAAATTTAAAAGATGCGCATGAGAATCTTGTATATTCAATCAAAACAATATCACAAAATGCAATTCTCAGCCTTAAAACTGGAGTTTTTTTGTGCGTGTTAGTTTTTTTCAAAAGAAACCTTCACGGCCAAAAGTGACCGTAGTTGGTATCAGTATACATCTAAGGACCATGAAGTCAAGGGTTCGAATGCATTTATTTCAACGCATAATTTCCATAACTTTGATACTATTTTAAAATTTTAAAACCAAAAACAAAAAACCAAACAATTATCAAACAGGCCACAATATTCGTGATTTCATTAGAAGCAAATCAAATTGCTAATATCAAAACTAAGTTACATCACATATTCATGCTACAAATATACAGAGATCACTTTAACGCTATCTAGACCAGGGTTTTAGAGAGGTAAACTACTCTGTTCCACTTAATCTGAAGGTTAAACTGAAACTAACACAGACCAAATTATTCAATTTTCTTATTTTCAAACCAAAACAGCCTAACAAAATCAATTTCGACCCCAAATCATATCGGTTTTGGTCGCTTTACCTAGGAGCATTTGGGGTTGGTAAGGGGGGTTTTGGATTTAGGAGTAGATGGGAGGTGAGGAGAGGAAGAGAAGATGGAGAGGAAATAAAGTATTTTGGAAATATTAAATATTTGGTTGAGGATTGGTCTGTTAGAGAGGAAAGGTTAGAAAAAAAAAATTGGAATTCGAGTTCAGGAGAAAAATTTATTTTAAATGAAATTTGATATAAAGTTTGATTTGAGATTTGATGAGATATTCGAGAGAATATGAGGAGAGGTAAAGGAAGAGTCGAAGAGAGATTGCAATGGTGTTAGAAGGAGTTCAACACCTCTTCTTCCTCTCCACCAAATCCAAACACCCTTAACGGTGTTGGAAGGATATCAAAATCATTACTACCAAAATAAGAAGGTATGAGTAGTTTATTTTAGTAACCAAAATTATCTAAAGTCTATTATAATGATAAACTATTTTCCAAAAGAGAGCGGTGAGCTAAACTAAGGAAAGTTAGATTCTCAAAATAAACTATGAAAATTAAAACAGCCCTCAGACGAGTGAAAATGTATAAATAGAGCAGTAGAAAACAGTCGTTGAAATCGAACTTAAAATGTTATTATTTCTAGAACATGAATAATTTACACAAATTCTACAACACACTAGATCCTACATGCCGAGAACAAACAACGAATAAGCCTAATGATCAAACTCCAGTCCATTACGCTTAAACTCCTATCTTAGAACGTTACCTGATGACGACGAATGCGTTAGACTCTCTTAGTTAGACCTTTAAAGAATCATGAGCTCGTAATGCTGATGATCGGGATTCATGAAAAGCCAATGCACCAGCAAATCTGCAAGAAAAATTCAAATTGCAGGAGAGTCGGGGGACGACGGTGATCAACAAGAAACCTCATGGTTAGAATGATTGTAAACAACTCTTGATTCTTCTGGAAAATTTGACTTTTCCTTGAATGGAGGGGGTGAAATTGCATTTGATGTAGGTTCCATCCTGCTTTTTTTTGGTTTATTCTCCTGCTGGTGACCTGGTGGTAGGAAACTGCCCACCACTACCTGCCGACCATGGAAGGATACAATTTCATTATACCACAATACAAATACTGAACTAAACAGAAGCATAACCAAACCGACCTTACTTCATCGTGATACAATTTTATTTAATATCCTGAATCAACTTAACACATGAAAATATTCTCAGAGAGGGACAGATGGAGAGGGCAAGGGAGGAAATGTTTAGATTTTGTTGTTTTATGTGTAAGTGAACCCGTTCACATTGGTCCCTCAAAATTTTTTTTTTTGGGTCAGAGAAACTATTTCATTATAATATGAAATATGAGGCCATCCAATCAGAAAGGAGAGAAGAGAAAGAGTAATCCTTAAAGCTAGGGGAACGTTTAATCGAAGATACAGCCATTAAGAAAAAGCTATTAGAAAAATGATCAAAGGTAGACTCATTATCCCGGAAAATCCTCTTGTTCCTTTCACACCAGATTCCCCAAAAGAAGCCCTGATGAATGATTCCCACAATACTCTAGCCCTATCTTTGAATGGATGTCCCACCAAACAGCAGTCAATCAACATCAAAGGATCCGTCGGGAGAGGACAATTCCAGCTGAAAAACCCAAGCATTCGATACCAGAATCTTTTAGCGAACGGGCATAATGAGAACAGGTGACATTGAGATTCCAGATCCCGGCGGCAGAGGACACACCATTTGGGAGAGAGGATCCAATGGGGCAATCTTCTTTGCAGATTTGAGGGAGCACATTGGTCCCTCAAATCTTGGAATTAATGATCTTTTTCTTTATAGAATTTGATCTAATCTGATACCCAAAGTAAATTTTCTACATCCATCATTGCTCACTATGGGACAACCCGCCATGATACAATTCTAATTTGTATTTATGTAGTGATATTCTGTCCAACATGGAACTCAATGTTTATACAAGTTTACTTTTTTACTAAACGAACTACTGTAAGAAAAGTTGGATTTAAATGAACGAGCACATAGATGACATAAAATAATTGTTGACACTGAACTTAACTCATTAGAAGTAAAGAATACCTGCACTGGACCAGCTGCTATCAGCATGCCGGCAAGTCCTCCGCCCATCACACGGCCATCTGGGCCAGCCAAAGAGACACTCATCCCTCCAGATCGGCTCTTTGTCCCACCAATTTCAGAAGCCATATATGATCCAGACAATGAAAGTATCTCAAACCGACCCTAATAATTAGAACAGTTGACGATATGTCTTTAAAATTATGGTTACCATGACAGTTGAAGATGAGATGCATAAATAAATTTGCATGGGGTGGCAAACAGAAACCCAACAAGTTTTCAATTACGACTGACAATCTTAGTTGATTACATAGATATGTATTCACAATATCAAAGAAAATAAAATCTATCAGTGATTTTCGTTCGTACAGAGATGTAAATAAATTCAGTGTATCAAATTACAACTGATTTAACTGAAAAAGACCCCATTAAAAAACTTGGTTTTAAATTATGGACTTAAATGTAAAATGAGCCTTAGAAAGAACAGAGCATGAAATAAGCTAGAAGATACATTCAGAAAAAAGAGAATGCTTTCATCATTTAGAGGACGCATGTATAGACCCATAGATTCAAAATTCATCAATACTAAGGATCTTATATAGCATATATATCAAAGAAGGTTTACCTCATATGTAACAGTACCCCCAGATGATGTTGACTGCCGAAGTGTAACATTCGAGACCATACCATTAGCAGAGAGTATACAAATTGTTCGAGATCTTTGTTGAGAAAATGACAAGATTTTTAAGTTAACATCCTAGAAGAGCAGGAATGTGGTATTAGAGACATGTGAAAAATATACATAAACGCATTCAAAATTATGGGTCATGGTAATTACTTGCACAATTTAACTAATAAATTTTACTTCTAGAAATTTCATATTACTCAAGAATGTCTATACTACCTAAAATTCAGGCAGGTGCAATGTTTCACATTGAAAAAAATAGTTAGAGAAACAAAAAAGATCCAATTCAGTTATACTTTGTTAAAGAAAAGAAAACATTCTTATTGACGCATGAAAATTTACAAAGCCCATCGAAACAGTGAAAATGGGAGGAAAGAAGCAAGATACATAGGTCAATCAAAGAGCATAAAATCTAAGGATTAAACCAGTAATACCAGCCTGGCCTAAAAAATTGAGTTGAATGAGTAAAACAAACAATCATGTTGCTAGACCATATTATTTCATCCAAGACTTATTCACAGATCGCAGAATAGATGACCCCTGGCAAAGGGATTCCAAGACGTACCTCACCAACATTAACAGTGATAACGTGAGGTGTGAAATCTGCTCCAGCAAAGAAGGCAACCTGATTACCTGGGTAACAGAAGCCTTATGTAAAAATCACATACAAATGAAATGGCATTTATGAAGAGTATTACTCAAAATCTTATAGATTTCAGATCATGCAGATAAATCTTCCATATTTGCCCACAAAAGAAGCTCAGCAAGCATAAGTGTGTTCCCATCAGATCATGAGTTCAAATCCCTCCACCCCAGTTGTTGTTAACTCAAAAAAGAAACTTTTCCACATTTATCAGTTAGGGAAAAAAAGACACCAATTGCAATCACCTAATCCCACCAACTGGTATAAGCATCCTCATGCTCTGAATCGTAATCATATCATCACAAAATTACAGTTTTCATCTGAATTTTCCTTTAAGTTATTTCATAATGTACTATGCACTTGCAATTCATTATAAGCAGGAAAGTTGGGAACTTCAGGCCACGTTAGACTAAAGATTTTACACAGGCTAGATTCCCAGACGACACGCAAGGAAACTGGGTCCAAGTGGTGGGTCACTAAGGTCCAAACAATGACTACTTTCTCAAAGGCTATCCGTATGGACCCTATGCTAGAGAGGAAAGTTCCATCCATTTTCTAGAAGCCTACAAAGTCACTTTTGATCCATAAATTACTGTTTACGAACTATCTGAAATGAAACCAATGATGCAGGCCACTATCACAATCAAAACCCAACAATGAACTAACATCACCTCATAATTTGAGTATACAAAAACAAAAAACATGCGTATAAAATCATCGCTTTCTACACCAGATAAGTAGACCGACACCTCTTATCTTTTCCAGCAAGTACAGAGATTCTCTCACGCTAATAAAGGAGAGAGAGAAAAAAACAGAATCTAAATAACAAAGTTATACAACTGATTTTCATCCATATTAGTTATTGCTCTTAAATAGATCGGGATTCATATGTAACAGCAAACACAAGTACACTACCATAACAGAATTTCAAATCATCAAATGATTCCAAATATACAAACCACTGACATTTTATACCTGGAATCTCATACTCGTACTTCCGCGACTTCTTGATTGACTCCACTGATGACCGCCCTCTTCCCCGTTTCCATCCCGGAAACTCTCCAGTCAGCGGAATCGATGACGAAATCGGCATTGGCGACAATGTTGCCGCTACATTTCCATCCGGACCGTATTTTCTGGGCCTCCCTCTTCTCTTCTTTCCATCTGTACCCGCCGGCACCACAGCTACTTCTGCGGTCACTGGCGGCGGTGACTCGCTGTCCGTGCTTGTATTTACAGGTCTCGAATCCATCATCCCGAAGCTACCTGGAGCTTCCCTCACTGCAAATCCGAAATCAACTCCCTCTTTCTCCTCCATTTTTACAGTCTAGAGAAAAAGATAGGATCAGAAACAAAACTACACAAACCGGTTTAAACCCTAAACCTCCACCCTTCGCTGCAAGATTCAGAGACAATATTTCAAAAACCTAACACGCCAGTGAAGAAGCTCTCAGCGGAAGAAGACAATGAAATAAAGAACGCAAAAGCAGAGCCAGTGAAGTGAAATGAAATCCAAAGCCTATCACTAAACCCCTGAAACCAAAACCTCCATCAGAACTACTTCTGATCGAGAAATCGAGCTTCAGTCAAATAAATTCAACTCGATTTCTTCTTCAAAACCTAAATCTCCGCCATTACAGACCACTATCCAGAGCTTCCGTGAAGAAAAAAATCCAATAAATCACCAACCCGAAAATTGTAATGAAAAAAAACAGTAAAAAAATTAAATAAATAATCAGAAATACTAGAAAAAAATACAAAAAATACAGACCGATCACAGAAAATCAAAAAAAAAAAAAAAAATCGAGAGGTAGAAAAATTAGGGTTTTTGCAGAGAGAAATGAGGGGAAATAAATAAAGTAGAAAAAAAAAAGGAATGGAAAAATAAATAAAATTAAATCAGGAAAAAATGGAAAATTAAGGTGGGAAAGTTTAATAGACAATTAATATTATATTTGTGAAATTGAACGTATATATTTTGGTTAATAAAAAGGTTCACGTCCGTCTTCGAAATTGATTTTAATTTAAATAACATTATTTTAAAATATTTGATTTTTTTTTTTTTAAATTAAAATGAAAAATTGAAATTTTAAAAAAGATATTCAAATAAATAACTTTGAATAAAAATAATATTTGATTAATTCAAAAAGTAGAAATAAAAACATAAATAAAAATAATATTAATTTCTAAAGTTTGATGTTCTTTCTTCTTCTGTCTGCTGCTATGGACTTTTATTATACATATGTTTTTGTCAGTTTTGACTGTCAGCAACTTGGTTTCATTTCACATATGCCCATGTTTGGTTTGTGGTATTGGAATGAGTTTGTTTGGAATTGGATTTTGAATACTACGCCGATACAACCAACTAAACATTAGTTTATAATTACAATTTTATTTCATTCATAACCTCTTCAAAATTTTAAATTGATGGATACACCATTTTTTTTTTTTTTTCATATTTTCTCTCCTTCCATTATATATATATATATAAGTAATATTTATTACTATTATTATTCGATAGTAATAAATATGAAATCGGCAATTTTTTATAAATATTTTAATTGAATTATTAATGTAAATTTTTCCCAATTTTGATTGTTATGACAATTTTAATTATTACTATAATATCCGTTATTAATGATAATTATTGTGAAGAAAATTAGTTTTGTATTTTTAAATTATTAATATGAATTTATAATTTCAAGCCTTTAATATATGTCTTAATTTAGTAAGATTTAAATATTGATATTTATCATGTTTATTAGTGTTAGGTGTTATGCTCTAAATATCTAGTAATTTGTGTTTAAAGAATTAGCATTTAATATTAGACATTTAATATTAAATTTCAGTTATTAATAATAGTTATTATTTTCGATAAATACGCATTTAATATACAAACGTCATTTAGTCTTATCTAATTGGATTTATGTCAATATATTCATGATGGTTATTTGGATGTTCGTTTGGACATGTATGTAGGACATAAAAGTGGATCTTGTTCGAAGTTAATAACCTAAAACGTCTACAGTATATGACTAGGGCGCCCTAAGTCTTTATAACATTATTGGTGTAGCCCACTTTGTATGAGTTTGCAAACGATATGATCCTAGTTGTTCATGTGCAGACACGTGAGTGGGAATGCCTATGCCAAAAGAAGTTTTTGCATAAGACGGGACCATAAGTTTTATGATCGAGCTAATAGTTTCGTTATAGACTCGCATCAACTATTTTGCTAAGAATGATCATGTGTCAATGTGATGTGAATCTTGAATGGGTCGTGAACTCTACTACTTATGAAAATGTCATTTGATGTGCAGGGTGAGACCAACCAAATAGAGTTAGGTCAATAAGTCTCTCACCTTGGGAATGGTCGTAGTTAGTGGCTAGAAATGCAACGTCACAAGAAAAAAAACTCGAGTATTCCCTAAGTTTTAGGAAAAAGTAGAGTTGTTCTCTTAAAAATTGATTTCGATACTTCAACAAATGGATCTTACCACTTATTGGCCCGAGAGGACAATCGTTTATAGTGTGATTATAAACAATTTGTTCATTAGAGTAATCAGTGGCACTTAAGGAAAAAAATATAATTACAATGGTAAAATGGATATTTTGACCTAACTGTGAATTAATAAAAGCTCGTAAATGATCATATGACAAATGACCGATTATATCTTTGGACTAGGGGTGAAATAAAAAAATGAAAACCGAAAAAACCAAACCGAACCAGACCGATCAAATGGATTGGTTCGGTTTTTTAGGTTAATATTGGATCATTCGATTTGATATTTTGAAAATTTGAAATATATCGGTTTGGTTTTGATTCTTGATGGAAGAATCAATAAAAAACCAAACCGAACCGAATATATAAATAATAAGAAAAAAACATATTGGTAATAAAATTTGATGGAAGAATCAATTAAAATGTAAAATATGAAGTAAAAGTATTGAAAATATTGTAATACTCAAGAAAAATAAAAAAAGTCTTTATAATAAAAGCAATAATAAATTGAGAACGAGACACACAAATTTAAAAATAAAACAACATTTTTATTGAAATAAAAATCGAAAACCAAATCTAACCAATCTAAAACCGAACCAGCAGTATTGTCCTTTATTGGACTTCAGTTAGAACTCAATTGTTGAAAACCGATGATATTGGTTCGATCATCGGTTTGGTACAAAACCGACAAAAATCGAACCAAAATCATCCCTACCGTGGACACTAACTTGTCACATAGTACGAGAAAGTTCAACACAAGCCTTTAGCAAAAATAAGCCTAATGTTTACGATGAAGGATTAGATCTCGAGACGTTGTAGCTTTCAATCTATAAGTCAACCGATCCCCATGCCAACTCATAATTGGTTGTACACTGTGTAATTATAGATTGATTTTGAAAAATTCATAATCGTGGATTAATTATGTATGACATCATTTATAAGAGAGTTAAGTTTAAGAGTAAAATTTCTCTACACATCAATGGGTAGGGGAACCCTATATTTTGGGGGTGCCGTACAAATTTATTTTAAAAATAAAGTATATAAAAGTTACTAAAATTTTGTGGTATCTAATGGTGCCACATATTAAAAATGTAGGGCTCTCTTACATATTGATGACTAAGGAAGTTTTACTCTAAGTTTTTAATGGGTAAACTTTATTAATCGAATATTTATTGAATAAATATTAAAGAGGATAAATTAATTATAAAAATAATTATTGAATAATTATTAAGTTTAAGAATTACGAACAATATATTGGACATTTAATTAATTTAATAATGATTGGATAATTATTAAATAGAGAATATCAATATTAATTTAATGATTATTGAATAGTTATTAAATAAAAAAATATTAATTAATATATTGTATATATTAATTTATTTAATAATTAATAGATAATTGTTAAATAGAGAATATTAATTAATATATTGAACATATTTAGTTGAATTAAAAATTATTGGATAATTATTAAAGTAGATAATTAATATATTGTGTATATTAATGGTAGAGATTTACTTATTTAATAATATATTGACTATATTATGGAATTGACATGTATTGGATTAACAACCAATACAAAATAAAAAAAAATCATGGATATATTGGATCATAATTTAAATATTCATTCATTTGCCGTAACTCTCTCAGAAGTTGAGTGTTTCTTTATTCCTCTTTCATGGTCAATGCACCGTTGCAAATATAGCCTGAAGATTGGATGATTCAATCAAGAAATGTTTCAGAGGATTTGTGCGTAAAACTAGTTCAGTGGCGTCATTCAATGTAAATCTTTATGTTTGATCAACAACAATTAATTATTTAGGGGTTGCATGTAGATTAAGTAACTAATAATTAAGTTGATTAATTATTACTTGAAAGTTTGTAATTACACTCACACTTCCCACGTGTTAGTTGCAAGCTCTTATACCCAATTCTCAACACCTACGTGCTGTTTGTTTAACTCTTTTATCGATCTATTAAAAACAAATTTTTATAATCACTCTTTAAACATCTCACACGAACGAGCTATTACTACTTTTTTTCTTTAAAACCACTCAAAATAACTCATGATTTCTAATCACTCAAAATAAGCATTCCACAATTATTCATCCAAACACTCCCACATATACTTAATTTAACATCAATTATTAATTATTTTGTAGGTTTTTTTATCTAACTACAAAGATTGACATATATATAGACAAAAAGGGTAAAGCTCTAATGACATCTTGTGAAACCTAGTATTCATGAAGTTATAAATTCAGATTCCCTTTCCTCTATATTGTGGACGTGCGTTTAAGAATTGTCATAGAGTATTATTAGATGTTCTCGTTGAAAAATCATTAGAAAGCAAAAGGATGCAAGCCATATGTTATATGGTAAGTGAGCGATGATGACGCACACATGGCTCAATAAGTAATATCTTATATAATGTATAGAACGTACAAATTATCAATTATGTAACAATCCGAAATTTCACTCTCCTAAGTAAGGTTAGTTTTGTAATTTTTGGGCTTACCGGAACTCCCAGGAGTTGTTTTGAAATTTATTTTGGGTTAAATGTATTTAATTAAGTCATATCCCCGGAGGTGTGAAGTCGGAATTTGAAAGCTAGGGGTAAATTGGTCATTTTTAACCTTATGAGCATTTTGGTAAATTTTCCGGTAAGTTTTGTCCTTGTACAAAACTGTCTTTTAGGTCAAATGATGAGCAAATCATTGGCCGCCACACAAAAGTCTTGTATTCCGTGTTTTCTCTAAAACCAAGAGTGATATTCCGAAAGCCGCCGATAACCTCATCATTAGCTGCCGACAGATGCCTCGTTTTTAGTGCACATTCGCTGACAGCCTTCTGCACCTCTGAGAGACCGACGCATGTCGCCTCGCGTGTGGGTGTTGCTGCAGTTTCCTTTGAGCCAATCCGGATGCACCTCGTTTTTAGTGTCGTTGTCTGCAGCTGGAAGCGTCGCCGACACCCCTGACGTGTTGGATCTCGTTGTTAGCACCGGCCAATCCGAAGTTGTTGATGTGTCGCCCGAACTTTTCAGCGCCTATCCGAATCTTATTTCCGCTCAACCAACGTGTGCCACGTCGTTTCGAGCCTGCAGCTGTTGTCCTCTGCGCGTCTGCGCCACGCATCGACGAGTCTCCGTCCTATATCCGTAGACACAACTCGTTCTATAATGCAAAAGAATTCAACTTTAGTGAAATAAGCTTTATGTTAACAAATAAGAATCAGATCCCATGTCGTTTAGTTTCAACATATAAGTTCACAAGTCTTCGAGCTAGCTCATATTTACTAGTTAACTGTTTAGTTAGAGAGCGAATTTGATAACTTCAAATTGACTAACTAATTATGCTGGACAAAATTAATTGAAGCTTAAGTTTAATTTATTAAGCTTATTTATTATTATATTATATATATTAATAGGTGAATATTATTGGATAAATATTAAAGAGAAGTAACTATTTATATAATGAATATGTTAATTAAGTAAATAATTTTTGGATAATTATTTAATCATAGAGAATTCATTAATATATTGGATATATTAACTGTATCTACTCAATATGGTTAATTAATATAAAGAATTTATTAATTATACATGCATTTGTTGAGATTAAATAATATATTTATTGTTGAATTAATATTCAATAAAAATAAATAAACCAAGATATATGAGGTAAAATTTGAAAATCTCTTACGATCTAGGAAGTAAAATTTTGTTCTCAATACATGAGATGAGATTTCAAAATCCCCATTAAAAGGAGAGATAGTAAGTATTTAGATATTATCCTTCACTATGTCTCTATATATATATATGAGTGTGACATTAAATAAGATAAATATTTATTCATTTTAATTGCATGGTTAATTCGGTAAAAATAAAAATTCATCGAAATAGTTTTTTTTATAAAACTTTATGTATATAAATTAATAAAATAAAAATAATACAATATTTTATATAAATGAGAATGGGAGTGAATAATACATTTTATGTCCCATCCCTGTTTAGCTTCGTAGATTCACGGCCCTAGCCGAGTAAAAAATGAACATCACTTGTCACGATCTCTTAATTATAGTTGAATTAAAAAACAAAAACTTTTATTTCTTTGTAAGAAAGGAAATTCATTCAACCATACAAAAAAGTGAACAATCATCCTCCACTAAGAGGCCAACGCCAGGGGGAGATTCTCCCTTCAAAAAGAAGCTCCTTCCTCCACGGAAGAGGAAAGGAAAGCCACTGAGTAAGAATGCACAAAACATTGTTTATACAAACTATCAACAACCCTATTACATACTCTGCTACAATGAGCAAAACTAACGAGAGGCAAGTCCACCGTCACCCTCTTTATATCAACGATAATGTTACTGAATTCAGACAAGTCTTACCATCGCCCACCACCGCCTGGCTTAGAAGAATCTGACTCGACCATCAAAGGGGGAATCTGGGAAATATTGGATTCTATTAAGGATGAGAACCCTTCCTTTGTCGTAAAACCTTCTATGAGCTTGACAGATGAATTCCTCAACCCTGCCTTCCAACCAACCAGAATATGGATACCTCGCCAATCTCGAACAATCCAGCCAATTCCTCTCATACCAAAAGCAAGAGATAACGTTGCGTCAATGTTTAATTTCCACCAATCCTTAGAAGGAGCAGTCCATTTGTCTTCAATAATCGATGGCCCCCTGACCGAAATTGGCAGCATATCTACAATAATCGAATAATGACCATTAATATTCTTATCAATCATAACAAGAAAGCTTATGAATTTTATTAATTTCCATCTTATTAATAACAAGATTTCTAAAATGCCATAAGCTCCACAACACGACAAGAGCTTTATTTCGCTGTTCTTTCGCAATATGGTTAAACAATATGTCTAGAAATTAACTCCTGAGTCCGAATCCTTGAAAAACATTTCAGAGTTAGTAAACCAAGAAAAAATATGGTCAAAAGAACAGCATATCACACGTTCGAATCTCGCCATTTAAAAACAAAAACTTTAACAAACAAATGATAAAATAAAGTAAAATTGATCTACAACCGTCGACATATAATTTAGGAAAATTATGTTGGAATTATCATAATTTAATAGGTATATAATATCAAATAATTAATATTGAGATTTTTGAAGTTATAACATGCTGTTATTTGGAATTAATTATGCTTTAGTGATAATAAATAAAACCATTTAAACTTACAAAATAATATTGTTTGTTGAAGACGAAAAGAAAATAGTTTCAAGGAAAAAAAAATAAAGCAGCAGTCTTACGCTACTCTTTCTTGAAGGTTTCTTCTGAGAATATTATTCTCTCTCTCTTCAGTTTCACCACTTCTCTCTCTAAAAATAAAATCAAGAAATCTGCAAACCAATTTCATGTACGTTGTTTCAGACTTAGACCTAAAGATTTTGAGTTGAAACCCAGAAATCGGAAGAAGATGGGTCAAGCTTTTCGCAAACTCTTCGACACATTTTTCGGCAACACTGAGATGCGGGTATTACACTCCCCTCTAATTTTCTGTTGTATAAAGTAGCTGTTAGAATTGGATTTTGGATCACTATGTGGTCATTTGATTCGATTGATTACTGCTAGTTGTTGATTTCTTCCGCCAAATTCCGGCGTTCAATTGCTGGCTTAGAATCGTAGGCTGATTTTTACATAAATTTCTTCGATTGTTTTACTTTATAATTAGCGGTACCATAGCCACATAGTTGAATACTAGTGAGATTGGGAACTGCATGATGAAGTAGTTTGGTTTCATCTGGCTAATCCTGGTTCTGTGTAAACCATCATAATCAGTGTCAAAAAGGCCTTATAAATTGAAAAGGTCACGAGTTTAATTGATGGAGTAAGCTACTTAGGAATTAATTTTTCAGGAGTTTCTTTGGCACATCTGACTGCTGTAGGGTGTGCGGTTATTTCTCACGAAAATAGTTAAGGTGCTTGTAAGGTGGTCTTGACAAACATGAATAAAAAAAGAAAACTAGTTCTGGGAATTCAAACTTTCTTTTCGTTATATGAATTTATCTTCTTATTATAGCATGTGCATTAATGTCTCTGTCTTAATTTGAAATGGATGTCGCAATCGAACTTTGAGACAAAGTGGGACTTCTGAAAATTCATCGATGTTGAGTTGGATTAACTTTACAATTTTACTTTGACAGTTAGTAAGTCTCATGGGGTCGGTTGCACAGACCTTATACTATAGAGAAATTGGTTCGTTTGCTGCCCAATTTTTGTAGCAGACTGTAGATGTTAATTTCTTGTTCTTAATAAATCATGATTAGTTTAAAGGGATAAAGTGGGAGGCCTCCCTTTTGTGGAGTTTTTCTTTGGTATCCTAAACATTAAGTTTGATCACTTTTTTTTTTCCGTAAATTTACAAAACTAAATGAAGAAGATTCTCATATTTGTTTCTTCTATCGTGGTAATTTACTTTGATTTTTTATGTTGTCTGTAAACGGGCTTGAGCTTTTACTTTATTCACGTTATATGGCTATTGATGAAAACCAGTGGTTTATATTTCCATGTTGCCTTTTAAATTCTCTATAACTGTTTATCTTCCTAGTTACAACTCATCACATACGTTTTCCCTTTTCTTTGAGGTGGTTTAGGTTGTTATGCTTGGCTTGGATGCAGCCGGCAAGACAACTATATTGTACAAGCTGCACATTGGGGAAGTTTTATCGACGGTTCCTACAATTGGTATATTCACAATTAAACAAAAAATCTCAACACATGTTTTTTAAAAAAATTGATTGAGTTTTAATATCTTTATTTTGTGCCTTGTCGTATCATAAATTTTGTGCTAGCTAATACATGTCTGCCCTAAATCAAGGACTCAGTGCAAGACAATGCTAGATGACCATGTGGGGGTAATCCACTTGCCCTTGGCAGTCTATCACGGTGAGCACCTCCAATGATGTGCTCACCTTAATGTCATTTTAATTTTATATTTCCTTTTACCTTAGTGGAAGAAGCAGTATTTAGGACTTATTGATACATTTGATTAATATGTTTTTTTATTCCAATTTATGAGGATTTGCTTACTGTGTGTAATGAGTTTATTAGTGAGTCTATTGATTGGTATAATTAAATTTATCCAAATCTGTATGAAGTTTGGTTAATTGGTAGTTTAACGTGATTCAACATGCTATCGGAGCAGAAGGTTTGGTATTCAAAGCTCTGTCAAGTTGTTACTTCTCCAATTAATATTAATTTCCACTCTTTGAGAATTTTCAAATTTCCAAGTTCACAAGTGATGGAGTGTTGACTGATATAATTAATTTTACTCAAATCTATCTATTTAAACTTTTTATATATTGGTGATTTAACCTATGGAGTCAACGTTAGGTAATCTTTCCTCCTTGCCTTCTGTAAAAAAAAGAAGAAAAATCTCCATTGCCATATTTTCATTGAAAAAAAAATATTAATACCCACTCATACATGATCCAACTTATGTTATGTTAAAGAGTATTCTATCACCAATTTTTTACGTACAGTTATGTCTTTACATTTTTCAGTCCTTTAATTATACATATATATTTATAGGAAACAAAAAAGTTTCATTGATACAGTGAAAGAGTTACATAGATAACCTATTGAAACAAGTGACAAGAACAACAGTTGAAGGAAATCGAGGGAGGGACCGTTTACAAATATCAATTGGTGGTCAAATACAAAGGGCAAAACAGATTTACAAGATCTAATGCCAAAGGAGGTGTTTGTTTGCAAAAGTGTGGAGTGATTATTTTGAGTGATCAGACATGAAGAGTTATTTTGAGTGACTATGAAGAAGAAATTGTAGTAATAGCTCGTTTGGATTAAGTTTTATAGAGTGATTGTAAAGCTCATTTTTAATAGCTTCATAAAAGTCTTAAACAAACACCCCAAAGAAACTAGAAGGAAGTCTTGGCATGAAGATAGAAACACAAAGGAGGGTGTTACCGAAGACTTGTGTGTCGATGCCGCTTATGAAAATGGAAGATGCCCTGCTGTTTGCTGCTTTTTTCCAAGGGTTTCTGGAGAAATGTCATCAGGGGAGTGCGACAATTGGTAGTGGAGGAGTCAGTGGCAACGACTATGAGGTGACACAAATTTGAGAGTGAAATGAAGCCAGCGAAACAAACGAACAAAGAAATGATTCTAAGGACAAGAAACATCGTTGGGGTAAGAAAAAACTGGAATTTGTGTTGATCATCTAGGGAGATGCAATGGCCGCAAACTAGCCAGAAGAAGTACGCTCGAGCAGAAAAAAAAACGACGCTAATTGCCTGGAGAAATGTCACTGTGGGAGTGCGTCGATGACTGATGTTGTGATGTTAGGGTTTGATACAGAGTGGGTAGGCATTTTTTTTGTAACATTTCATTCGTCAATAAAAGTTTCCGTTTCCTATAAAAGGATATAGAGAGGGTAGGTATGCGAAAAGAAGATCAGGTGAAGATTGAGAAGCTCGGTGCTGGTGGAGAGCCCGACACCAGAGCAAAGAGAGCAGATCAGTTCAATGAAGAAAGGCACTAGTGTGGGTGAATGTTTTGAAAGTTTTTGGAACCAGTGAGAAAGGAGGGAGGATGAGAGGGGGAAAGGGAGTGAGGGGCTGAAGAGAGAACAGAGGAAGCCATATTTGCATCCTCACTGATAATTGTGCTTCCTGTTGAACTATCAACCAAACTCGATTCTTCCCAAAGAATTCTCATAAGACCGTTTATCCCTCAAATGGTAGCATGGTTCATTTTGTTTCTTGTGTGGGGTTAATAATTATTCCAATTGTTTGTGCAATTATTACTATTAATGTTTTGGCATTCATTGACGTTTGCTATTTGCAATTATAATCTGGTGTACTTTTCTGTCAATATGACATTAAATTGATTTGCCATTTTCTCTGTAGGTTTCAATGTAGAGAAAGTCCAGTATAAAAATGTCGTGTTCACTGTTTGGGATGTTGGAGGGCAAGAGAAACTGAGGCCATTGTGGAGGCACTACTTTAACAACACAGATGGACTGGTAATGATTACTATCAATACTGGATGTCAGTTATAGTTATTCGGCCTTTTATTCTTCAGGTTTCTTTTTAACACCCAGTTTGATTTTAGACTGCAAAATTTCATTCTGGGGTTATTTTCTTTCATTGACTTCCTTTTTTGTTCAAAGAAGCCTATCATCATTGTCTGTCTTATAAATTATTGTTCGAAGATCTTAGATTCTCACCAATATTCATCTAACAGAAACAAGTCCTTGTACTGAGCTTTATTCATGCAGATTTATGTAGTAGACTCCTTAGACAGAGAGAGAATTGGAAAGGCAAAAACAGAATTTCAGGTTAGAGCTCAAGTTTGCACTGTGCATTTAAGTATGACGTTGTGGGCAATCCTTTATTTTCTGAATGCGATTCTTTCTCAGGCCATTATTAACGATCCATTTATGCTGAATAGTGTCATACTGGTATTTGCAAATAAGCAGGATATGGTATGTAAATTCATCTTCTTCTGGTGCTTACTGTGGAAAAAGTTAATGTTTATATCCATAATTTAGTTGTATATGTGGGATTGGGACCGACATCCCTTCACAAACACACACACACTAAAACACAAAGATCTTTAATTGCGTGTATAGTGGATAGTAATGTGCACATGTGAAGGTCTGAGCTAGTAATATTGGTATTACTCGTCTTCTTTCAAATATGCACGACATGCCATATAAAAAGTATGGGGGAAGTTTCTAACGAGACCAAGTTGCGAAAAAGATCTTTGATTGTGTGTATAGTGGATGATAATGTTGAATACTGAGTACTTGAGCATTTGGACAATTGGTTCTGTTTTTTTAATATAGAATAGTTCTAGATTTTGTTTCCAATGTATTTTTAGTAGTTATCTAAGAATCAGGTTGCTAAATTTGGTAAAAGAAAAAGAAGCGGAAATGCTGTCCAATGTTGTCCAACATGAAGAGGATGAAGAATTGGTATTGGAAGTTACCTTACCTTGACGTTGACAAAGGGTAAAGGGTGATTGTGTGGTCTAGAGAAGAGAGTTGCTCTCAAGTATTCTACACCTTTTGATTTTTAAATAATATTCTTGAGAAAGACTTCTTGGGCAAAACCATGTTAGTCCCTTCAGGCTACAACAACTTCACGTGAGTTTAAACACACGACTTCTTGGTTCTGATTCCATGTTGAATCATGTTAAAAAATATCTAAAGATCAATACAATTAACATAAGTCAACAAAAAAGATATCAAAATACTTTACAACTAAGAGATACCGGGTCCCCCTACTTCTATTTTTTGTTTGGGGATAGACTCATATTTTAGTATATTAGAAAATTTAGCCGATTAGTTTTTTTACAACAAACGGGGAATCTCCCCATGAACAACCCTACCTCTTAGAGCAAGTGCCCTATGTTTTGAGAATGATTGCACTTTTGAGTTCATTGTACACAATCGAGTTTGAGCCGTGCTTTGTCTTTGTCTTGTGAGACGCAACCTTTTGAACCACTGATATTTTCTTATTTCATTCTAATGCAAATTCGAATAATTTCTAATTTCCTTGATCCAGAAAGGAGCCATGTCGCCAATGGAAGTATGTCAAGGACTAGGTCTATTTGATCTCAAACAAAGAAAATGGCACATACAAGGAACGTGTGCTCTCAAAGGAGATGGACTTTACGAGGGTTTAGACTGGTTGGCTGGAACTCTCAAGGAGATGAGAGCCGCTGGATATTCTTCAGTAGGGACATCATTTTAAAAGATAAATATATATATATATATATATATATATATAAGGTTTTATTCAATTTCCCTCAAATCTTTCTTTGTGCCACTTTACTTAAGCCTTTCACTATCCATAAGAACTTTATAGACTTGTTTGTGTTGTGTAGGTTCAGGTTGGCTGGTTGAAAGCTGACTTTCTGCACTTAATTGTAATCAGAGATTCAGAATGACTTGTTTCCATGATCAAACTCTTGAAATTATCAGGTGCCTACTCTTTGGCCTTAACCACTACTAGAATGTAATGTATATCGAAAATACAGGGTTGCCGCTAATTAATACATCTTCTATACAAGCTTTTGCACATAATTCTCTTTCTCGCTCTTGACAATAACAATAATTATATCATTTTGAAATGCTGAAAAAGAATTCAGATGATATAACTAAGAAAAACTATGCAGATGTTTGGATGATAGGTTATTTTGAACGGTTAGAATTAGAAATGAAGAGTTTTTTTGAGTGGTTTTGATAGAGGGATGGTAGTAGTAGTAATATCTTGTTTGGATATGGTTGTTTGAAGGGTGATTGTAAGAATTCATTTATAATAGTTCCATAAAATCTTCAAACAAACAGTAACTCTAAAAATGATATATATTTGTTTCAGCATAGTTGGGTAGGTTACAGTACATTAAGAATGGTCTTATTCTTTTTTTCAAAAAAATAAAATAAAAATAATAATAATGGTCTTATTTTAATGTATAGTGTAAATGCAATATTCTATTTCCACATTTTGGGATTATAAAAGAACTTTATAGCTAAGTTTTTTTATGAGACTGTCTTTGGACAAGGTTGATCAAGTACTTAGTGAACAAGGTAGGAAAATCATTTTAGTATGAAGTTATATATAGAATTACAATTGGTCAAATGGTAAAAAATGACTTTCCGTGTCTTCATTCATTCGTCTCCCAGCGCCTAGCCTAGGGACGGGCGTGGTTACCCTTGTTTAGTGGAGGGAAGCTTTGCCCAATTCCCAAAAGAAATTAAGTCCAGAAGTGGTTCGAACTCATGGTCGAGGTCATGGTTTTATATTTATTTTGATTGCAATATTGTTCTTGTTGACTTAGGATGTGATGATAAACCACAAAGTCTATTATGATGAGAATGAATAAGTTTAATTCATGATGATTATTTATCGAGAATTTTATATATTATGCTTTTTTTGAGTACTTATATATTATGTATTTACTTGTTAATGAAATATTGAAAGGTAAGATGTTTGGTAAAGCTAATGAAGGTGCATGTAAGCGATACAAGTAATATTGTTTAAGGTAATAAATATTTTTTAAGTAAAAGTAATATTAAATAATTTTTAAAATGAATTATTAAATTAAGTAATCACACTACTACTAACTTTGACACCAATTATAATTGTACACATATTTTTCTAGTTCAACAATATTGATGTCGGAAGATTGGAATCATGACCTTTCGGGATCGTGAACGTATAATTATGCACGTGATTAGTATAAACCATGAGTTTTGTACAAGAAACTTCAATTAGCATTATTTTACATGTCAAAATATTGTCTAAAAAAAAAAACTTTCAAGATATTAACAAACCTCCTAAGACAGTATTAAATAAAAGGCAAACAAAGCGAAGTTTAATTATCATAATCTCAGTTGATATGATTTATGATTTAATAAAATAGGTGAGTTGGAATTCATGCCATCAACCAATTGCACCATCTCTCGGGACGACACAAATTAGATCTGAAGATAACCATTTGATTTTTGTTTATCAAATTAAATTTATAATGATTTGTTAGGTCTATCTATAGATAGATTTTAGTGACGTTTTTATTTATTTATTTATTATTATTTTTTAAAGAACTACTCATTAATCATATAAACCACCAAAATCAGAGCAAGCACGTTCCACCATCACCATTAAAACAACTTGCATGGGAGATATTTCCACCTAAAAAATATGTGAATCCTAAACAGTAGGATCAGAATCAACATAACTACCTAATAAGTCTTGTACGAGATTATTAGCATCACAATTACTAGCTCTCCACAAAAAGAAATGATAGTTTCCTGAACAAATGGATCCTATCCTGAATATCAGCTATAGTATTTATGAGTTTAGACACATCTTGAGAAATATTATTAACCAAATTGATTACATATGAAGAATTTGATTCCACAACGATAGGGGGATAAGATCAATTAAGTTGTCAATAATGTGATGAAAACATTTTCTAATCGCCAGAGTGCTTTAATCATTCCTTTTGATCCCCAAAGTTCGAATTTACCATCACGATCATTGACAATCCAACCCAAGCCTCCTTCATCACGATGAGCTTTCAACCATCAACATTTAATTTCCACGACTCATCAGCGGCAGTCGCCAATGAATCCTTACAAAGTTGTGAGGGATGAGCGGAGAACCACCTGAACCTAAAAGCAAAGGAGCCTTATGTAAATTTAACCGTTTATAGTTAAGATGCATCAAAGATTCTTTCTTAGCTTTCATGTTCCGGTGAAGCACCAAGTTTCAAAAATTCCACGTGCCAAATCATAACAGTGGCAATTTTAAAATCTTCTTTAGGATTTTTTATAACAAACTTTTTGCCAAAATTTGTAGAGGATTGAGCCAAAAAAAAATAGTCCACAAATTTACAATTCTTGATCAGATATAAATATGTGGTTTTCAAGATTGAACCATTGACATGATTTTGAATTGGATTACCACTAGATAATGAAACTAACGGGGCCACTAACATTTTCGATGTCTTGAGATAAATAAAAAGAAAGTACATCTTAGTAATATGTGTTAGGTCATTACATATGCGTATATATATATTTTTGAATAAACAGGTCGGTATATTTCATTTAACATTAATAATCGAATACAAATTGATGTCATTTGGGATCTTGAAGGGAACATACCTTCGAAATTCAAGCTATCAATCGCAATCTCTTGAGAACTGGAGTCTCTCTTTCTAAAATGTTGTTAGAATAAAAAAGAAGGTTTTTTAATGAATAATAACATTGAAAAAAAAATCTATAAATATTAAATTAAAAAAAAATATAGCAAAATTTTTATTCAAGTGAAATTTACTTAATTAAGTTAAATTGATTGAAAAGAGTTGAGAGTTAGAAATAATTTGTTTAATGCTTAAAATTAAAATAGGCAGGCTAGAATTTGTATAAATTTCCTAAAATAAAAATAATTGGAATAATTAAAAAAATAAACCGGTTCAAACCGGAAAAAATCTTACATCGCGAATCCGAACGTTGCAGTTCAATTTTCAAACCCAAGCGCGGGATAAAGAAAACCCCAATTTCATCCAACTCTTGCTTTGAGTTGATTTTCGTTCAGACAAGAAGGAATCGAGACGATTTTCGATCAATCAGTTTTCTTTTGTCAAAATTTCAATTAGGGATTCGAGACTTTCATCCATCACTGTTCTCCGCCGCCAATTTCAGCTGGGAGTTCCTCACTTGTCGTTCGTAGTCTTTAACGTTTCATCAGGTAGCGCTTTTAATTTCCCCCTTTGTTTGATTACTTGAGTTTTTTGGCTCGATTTCCCATAGAATCTCTCCAATGTTATCGCATCGTTTGCTTAGTTGCTCGTGAGTAACATTTTTCATTCACTGCTCCGTTCACCGGACGCATTTCGACTCATCGCGAGCGAAACCATTCCGTTATTTTCCCATGGTTTCAGGATTTATAGCTTGATGTTAAATTAATGGCTTTGAAGTTCACATATTATGTTTATTTTATTATTATTATTTTTTTTAATGTAATCGACAAATCTGAGCTTTGTCCCATTACATACTTGGTGTACTAAGCTCGTCTAAAGGCTCGGACGCAAGAGACAATCCATTTTGTTTGACATTGACTGCATTACATCGGGAAATATTGTTTTCATAAAGTTCGAATAAATAATCACAATTATAAAGAAAGTAGAGAAGAGAAAGAAGATACAAGAATTATAGTTGTTCGTGATAAATCCCTACGTCCACTTTTGAACTAGAGAAAGAATTCGTCAATACATAATACAAAGCTTAAGAAGATACTAATGGAGGTGAAGAATGCTTCACATTCTTATCCTATTCTTATAAATGTAAAGCTTTAATAAGGAAAGGGAATTACCCATGATCAACCCATTTTTCCATGGTCTAATATGATCAAATAACCATATTTTATAATCTTTCAAATGGTAAAAATTAATTAGTTAAAAGAATTACATATGTTACCTTATTTTGTAATGTAGCCCCTTGTCTCGCTTCCATGATACGAATCTTATGTCTCTGCCCTTGTTACAAAGCCAACAAACTACATAATGGCCTTATCGGTTAGTTTTATGCTAGAAAATAAAAGTGATCTCATGAATTACTTCTCTCTACCAGATTTCGAGATAGATTTTATCTTTATTTCTTACTATTTTTGTTTGTTGTTGCTGCAATGATACGTTTTATAGTTTTTTCCATTTACAGAGCAGATGTGTATTTTATACCTTTTTTCCATTTAGAGCAATGATATATTTTTCCATTTACAGAATGGGTGTTGAAAATTACCATGTAATCGAGCTTGTTGGGGAGGGATCTTTTGGTAAAGTGTATAAGGGGAGGCGGAAGAATACTGGCCAGGTGAATTGAGTATTTATACTTCTTTTTCTTTACTCGTTGAGATTATTCATTGAGTTGTTTACGGCTCTTTTCAGACTGTTGCTATGAAGTTCATCATGAAGCATGGAAAAAGCGAGAAAGACATTCATAATTTAAGACAGGAGATTGAGGTACCCGACAATTTGTCTTGGTATTCCTGGCATGCACTGCCTGTGAGCTTAAGTTTCAAATACCTTCTATCTAGTTTTAAATTTAAGTTATTACCAAACCAGTTAAGAAAGTTTGTTGCGTTTCTTGGGGACATTATAGCTTGCCATGCCAGATACAGAACACGTCTTTAACATTAATTTTAATAAAAAAAGAAAAATCAAAGCAAACAGTAACTTAAAACATAGAGGTTCACATTTTTTTAGGGAAATATCAAATTGTACCCTAAATTTTGTAGGTTGAATCAATTGAAACCAGAAATTTCATCAGTGGATCAATTTTGTCCATGATTATGATCACTTTCATTTTATTTTATTTAAATCACCTTAATTGAATTATTTTTCTTCCAAAATCCTACTTAATAAACACGGAATAACACTCTTATTAATGAAACTCACCAGTTTCCATTTGATTCCAAAATTTATCTCGAATACCATGTTCATCTTTGCATTTAGAGTAAGTTTTATGCCAAGCCTACTGCTACTTTTGTACTTCATTTCTTAAAGCAAGGAATTTAAGGTGATAGACATACTACAGTTATTCTAATTTCATACTAAAAAGGAATTTATGGCGCTAGACATAGAGATTTTCTTCTTTGTTTATAATATTTTCTGTTTCTAAGCAATCATGTGCAATAAGTGAAGGAATGACATTATTTAATTACATTAATATTTCTTTGGTATTTTATGCCATAATGTTGCAGATACTAAGGAAGCTGAAGCATGAGAATATCATTGAAATGCTCGACTCATTTGAAAGCCCGCAAGAGTTTTGTGTTGTTACAGAATTTGCTCAAGTAATTCATTTTCTTACTTCTCAAATTTGACAACCTATCTCTACCCAACGCATCTTTGCCAATTTATGTCAGGTTGCGGGACTTTCGGCATGAAGTAACTAGAATCCATTTGAAAAAAAGGAATAAGAGCTTTTGCATTTTTGGTCGAAAAGTTATAGACATAGTACAGTAACTAAAATCCATTTAAAGAGGAGTCTATGTAAATTCTTCAATATTTCATAGGAAGTGAAATCTGTTTTTATAGAACAAGTAACGTGCAAATCTTTTCTCTCAATGCAACATACATCTTTAGATTGAAATGGAGCTTGCTTCTTTACAAAGGAACAAATAGCCAAACTAGCTTATGCGAAATTAGTTTCACGTATGTGATAAATTCTTATTGCCAGGGTGAACTCTTTGAGATACTCGAGGATGATAAATGCCTTCCAGAAGAGCAAGTTCAAGCAATTGCAAAGCAGTTGGTAATACATGAATTTACTCTTTTTCTGGTCAACGAACACTTTAGTATTAGGTTTACCAAGGCTATATAGGATCATTCAATTATATAAATTTTAAATATTCTATCAAATTTTAAATATTCTATCAAACTCATTAAAACTTTAACTTTCAGGTTAGAGCATTACACTACTTGCATTCCAATCGTATCATTCATCGTGATATGAAGCCACAAAACATTCTTATTGGAGCTGGATCTGTTGTGAAGGTTTGCCTCCATCGTATGCTTATCGACCACGTTTGTCTGTTATTTATTAGCAGTAAACTCTTATGTTCAATTCTATCAAATTTGCTTGGATAGTATCATAAGGATGAAGCTGATGCATATTCTAATCATGGAAGAATGTTAGCAATGTTGTCAATAATATTTTCATACTTATGTAAGATATTTTCATACTGATAAAGTGATATCCCTAAACTTTTTATGCTTTCTTTTGACAGCTTTGTGATTTTGGGTTTGCTCGAGCAATGTCGACCAATACTGTTGTTTTACGGTCAATAAAAGGTAAGCTGCTCCAATTATTTGTTGTATGCTCTATTTGGCTATCAGGAATAACAATGGTAACATATCTGGCTTGCCAAATAACGGGGTCTCTCATTTTCTTCCCTTTAGAAAGAAGCTTTCATTGCATGCTCTGTCCTTTGATGACCTTGTGGATGGTTAGAGTTGTTTTCCTCATCAATTTTCTTGTAAATATCAAATGGCTAATGAGTTTGAACAATAATTTATTTGACATTCATCTGCTTATTGCATTGGAAACTGTAAAGTTTCTTTGATAACTGTATGTGTAACAAGAAGTCATTTGAACAGTAATGTCATACTCCCTGTTTTGGTTATTAGTTTGATATTGTTTACTTCATTCAGGCACACCTTTGTACATGGCTCCAGAATTGGTTCGTGAACAACCCTACAATCACACTGCAGACCTGTGGTCATTGGGAGTGATACTGTACGTTGATCTTCTACTATGAAATTATTTACTATTTATTCTCTTTGCACTTGATTTATCTTTATTGTTAGTTGAATAGTCTCTTCAGCTACTCTCTAATTAGATTGTAGGTTTCTGTAGATTTTTCATCCAAAAATGAAAAAACTATTATTTCATAGAACTGATAATATCGAGGCTATTCTTTCACAATGCTATGTTCTACTATTTGTCATGATTTTTGTCATAAGAAATAATTTATAATGAACTACCTTAGTCACATATATACCTGAGTTTTGTTGGTGCAATGAAATCCTCATATACTGTTTGCTTTATGTGAGTGAGGCTAGAGCATAATCCTTGTGCATTCTATTATTTTTTAGCCACGATGAACAAATGCATAAATAATGGAGAAAACTCGTCTCTGTTTTCTACTAGATAAAACTCCCATACTCAAAAAGTACTATTGGCTCACACCTTCAAATGATAAATTTACTCAATTTCAAGTCCGCCACTGATTTTGTTGACGTCCATGCAATATTTATGAAAGATAGTGTTCTAATGCCCAACCATTGGATTGTAGGCATATATGATATTTAAGGGTCTTAGGTTCTCATACATTAACTATGCCCTTCTTCTGTGTTTTCTCTTTTCCTAGCTTCTACATCTTTAAGTTTATGGAAAATGAAACCTTTCTGAATTAGGTATGAATTGTTCGTTGGCCAACCTCCATTTTACACTAACTCTGTGTATGCATTGATTCGACACATTGTAAAGGTATTTTGTGTCTCGACTTGACATTTATCCATGTTTTTCTGCAAAAAGTTTGAAGCGCTAGCTAATTTTACATCCTCTAAAACAGGATCCAGTTAAATATCCTGACAGTATGAGTTCAAGTTTCAAGAGCTTTTTGAAGGGTTTGCTCAACAAGGTTATTCTGAAGTTGCAAGCCTGACTCTGATGATTAGTTTTCAAATTATATGTGTGGTAACTTCACATTTTACTTTATTTTTACTGAAATTGGAACAGGTACCTCAAAATCGGCTCTCATGGCCTGCTCTTCTAGAACACCCTTTTGTCAAAGAAACTTCAGACGAACTGCAGATGAAGGTAATTGATTTCATTTTGGTTATTTATGACAATCTGGTTATAAATATGATTTGGACTTTGGCAAGACAGATTAAGATAACTGGCGTATTGTTTTCCACGTGCTTCAACATTTTGGCAAGACACAAGATCTTTAGAGTATATTCTTCATTTGCTTTGAAATTGTGTACGACACAGTAGTTCTCCTCGTCGATGAGATATGCCTGTGCAATATCTATAATTGATGCTTACACGTGAATATATGGAAGCTGTGTGTAAAATCTTTAATTGATGCTTAAATGTGACATTATGGAAGCTGTGTAAAATCTTATGTTGATGCTTGAAATTTGAATGTGCATGTTGAATATTGTGAAATCACAAATCAACCCAAAAGGTAAGGTTGATGGATGGTGGTAAATTTAACTTTTTTATTAAGACTTGAAAATTTTAGAATGTCCATCAATTGAAAATAATATTAATAGGGTATGAAATGCTCGATAGAGATTTGAACACTTGATCTCATGTTCTAATAGGTCATATTCTAAATACCATGTTGAATTCTGTTTAATCACCAATCAATCTAAAAAATTAAACTGATTGATTGAGGTTAATTTAATTATATCTATCAAACTATGGAAGCTATAACGTCCCTTAAACTGTTGCAGGAATTGCATGGAACATCTGCTGCAACCAGGGGGTGCTATCCAACTTGGAGAGGAGAAGGAAATGCCGGTCTTGCAAACGTGTCTAGCCCTGGAAGTAGGTTTCACATCTACACTTATTCTATTCAACATTTAGAGAGGTTTAGAATGTTTGAGAGATCATGGGAAGAAGCTTGGGAGTTGGCGAGGTTTAATGCCTCTATGGCGTTAGTCACTAGATTGTTTTGCAATTATGATTTGGTTCGATTTTTTTGGACTGGAGTCTCTTTGTGTAGCTTTCCGGACTTCCTTTTATTTGAGCTTGTTTTTTTTTTGTATGCTCTGATTTCCTTCTATGTCCTCCCTAAAAGCCCAATTTCTTAGATAAAAACATGTATTAGTTACCATTGAAATTTGATCATCATTTTATAATACTGAAGGTAAAATTGATGCTCCAACTGGCTTCCTGGACAAGAGCACTGTAAATCCTAATGCCAATGCTCAACTCAACAGTCCAAACTCGTTGACGGGAAATAATTCCCATCTTGAAGAGTTCCCTGGGTTTGTAAGTTCCAATGATGTTAAACATTCAGGTACGAAGCAACTTGTTGTCTGGTTATTCATTTTAATTCTCCTGTAAATTGCACAGAGTTTACCAGTTGACCATTAAGTTGAAACTATTAAGGCAATAACACGTTCATCTTTTTGTGTTCCAGTTCTCAATGATCTCTTATTTCACTTAATCTCCGTTTTGTAATTTTTGAAACAATACACTTAACATGTTGAATATATAGTTCTCAATGGTTGTTGCTTTCTTTATTTGTGTATTTATAGTTTGATATATACACTTAAAATCCTACTAATGCATGCATAAATGCTGAAGTTTTTTCAAGTTTTTTTTGTTAATATATTGTCATTCTCTGAATGAAAACAAAAAATGTTTTGTTTGAATTTATCCTGGTTTATTCCAGGTTGTCAGATATTGGACAAATTGGAAGATAGTTCGCGTATTGTGAAGGGTGCCCAAATTATCAGTCAAGATACTGAAGCATTAACCCACATTTTGCAACCATTACGAAGATGGTCTGAATTGTCTCAAAACTCTTGCAGGTTATGCGACTTAAATTTATTCTCCATCTCTTCAAATTTTTAATTTGTGAATTCAATATTCAATATTTAGCTTTAGAGTAAGACCAATAATACTCATTTAACTTTTCTTAAGTTAAAGATAGTACTAGTTGATTAAAATGGGCTTGCCTTTCTAGGTTTTTGTTAAATTATGTTAAACCACCGATCAACCTAAAAGCTTAAGCTCGTAGGTTGGAGTAAATTTAATTATATCAACTAACAATCTCCCTCACTTGTGGACTTAGAAATTTTTAGAAATGCTCCTGTTCTGATACCATGTTGAATTATGTTAAACCACCATTCAACCTAAAAACTTAAACTCATAGGTTGGAGTAAATTTAATTATATCAACTAACGGTTTTATTGCAACAAGAGACTGAAGAATGTTTTCTCGGGACATAACTTCCAATTTTCCATTTGACTTATTTTTCTAGTTCAGAGTATCTTAATTGGTAAACTTTAGAGTGCATTTTTGCAGTTCATTGATAGTGCCTATTTTCTTTGATAGGAAACAAAAATCATTCATTGATGGGGTACCATGTGCAAAAGAGATACAAAGCCAAATGGATATAAGATAAGAGGTCTAATGGGCTATAATTGAAGAGATGTTCCACTGTAGAAATTTAGAAGGGATAGAGGAAGCTAAAAGAATACTGTAGATCAGGTGTACAACCCTTTCCTTTTAGGGTTTAAAGGAGGAGATTTGAGTTTAGCTTATTACATGCAGAGAAGAGTGTGGGAGATTGACTCTCCAAATTGTCTCGAGTGGGACTTGACTTGCTTCTTATTTTTGTTTAGGCTCTTGGTTTCTGTTAGCAAAAATCAAGAGAAGATATCGATAAGTTTTTTTTTGAGAAGGCATTGATGAGAAGGGTTCCCATTTGATTAGGCGTGGGAGGTTGTGTCTCGGTCTTTGTTCTAATAACATCATATTTTCAATCGTTGTTCATTGTCAATCTTGCTTCTAATTTGTGTTTTGAGTCATTGTATTTAGCAGATCTCTTTCTTGTACTGTTGCTTTTCGTTCTTTTAATTCGATATATTTTTCTATTTTCAATCTAACAGGGAACAAACTATAGTTAGTTCAAGCCAATCGTTGAGAATCATTTCAAACCTAGCAGCTGCGGGAGCCATTCAATGCAGTGGGCAATTTGAGGAAGTTACATATGAACTTCTTGTATTCACAAGCATTATTGTAAACCTGAAGTCAGTTGAAGTTAACGATTTAATAATAAAGGTATATTTCTTTGATGTTTCGTCAAATCTAGTCAAATCTCCGTCTATTTGTTGCATATTCAAATTAAGGATCTTGATGTTGGTGAAGCTTCATGTGTGTGTGTATATTAATTTATTTATATATTATATCGATGAATGCCTAGACCAGCTTACATACACTTCAAAGTAGAACATCGCAATATGTAACAACAAGAGCTTTGTGATTCAACTTGAATTGCTTTTGATTGCAGAGTTTCTCACTTCTTAAAATGTTGATGAGTAAGTCTGGAAGTGTCACAGGAAGCTTGTCTTTTAGGCACTGGTTCACTTTGGTGGAAATATTCTCCCAGGTTTATGTTCTTTTATGAATATTGACTTAAATTGTAACTCCTTTAACATCTTTTTATTCACTAATTTTGTCAAATTTGTAGGTTATATGTTCTAGTGGAGATGTATCAGGAGAAGTTGTATGTGAATCAACGGCTTGTGTTGCTATTATGTTATCTAAAGTAGCTCAAGGCCTCAAAACATCTTCTTCCAATTTAGGTCCAGAGGTCGTTTGTGCTCCAAATGAAATATTGAGAAAGATTTTAGACCATGCTAAGACATCTAGTTTGGTAGATCATTTATGTCTTTGCTTAGCGACTTCAGGAGCTAGCCTTATTTCCGGTTCTTCCATTCTTCTACGAGCTGCTTGTGAAGCTTGTAGGGCTCTTTGGTCGTTGATAGATTCACTAGAAATTCTGTTTGTGAAGGAGAACTCATATTTATTTCCTCTTAATGCTTTTAAAAGTCATTCTTTACTTCGGCTTAACATTAGGGATCATGAAAAAGGATCTTTGCAAGGATCAGATTCAACAAAAGTTGTTGATGCAGTGACTAGGGCATTTCTTAAATCGAACGCAATACAAGTTTCGATTTACTATTGCCTCCACCAACGACATGAAGCTCCCTTGTCTTCTTGCCTTCAGGTGCTATATATATATAATATATATATATATATATATTTTTTTTTTGAATAAGTGCTATATTTAATATAAAGCCTATAACTGTCATACTCTATTGATCATTTTTTTGGCTATCTTTTAGTTAATCAAAGAGACAATTAGTTACATTACATTTATATTGCAGATTCTCCTGAGAAGCTGTCTGCATAATGGAGTTGTTCCAGGAGTTCTTTGTGGTTTGCCTAGTTCCCTCCCTGTAACTACTGTTGTAAGTGGCGGAGGGGATGGCACTATAGTAGCAGAAGTATTCAATATATTGTCTTTATGCTCTTCAATTTTAAATAAAGATTCAACGGGCGATACAAGTAACTTGAAGTGCAAGCTAGTCGATCCTTCTTCGTTGATTATGAATTCATGTCTCTTCCTTGCTACAATTGCTCAATGTTTAAAGTCGATGGGAAGAAATTCTGCATTATTTATGCTGACCACCTCCCCAAAAAGACAGCTCTCACGACTTACAACCTTCGCTCATAGTTTTTCTTCTGACGATAAAATAAGAAATACTGTTTTACCTCATTGTGCATCTGCCATGTTGGCTCTTGTATCCATTCTCTCCCTTGAAGTTGGGTCTTCAGTTGAGTCGTCAGTGTCTGAAATATCTATTCCTCTGATTCCCAGAACGGCAACACTTTGTGATTATCTCAAACTTTCATCACCAAGCAGTGATGATGGGCTGCATTCGAATAACTTTGGAGGAGTCCTTTCACACTGGCATGGCCTCATGGATGGATGTGTTGGCTTATTAGAGGCTAGGCTGAGGTGGGGAGGACCTCTAGCTGTTCAACAGTTGTGTGCTAGTAATATACCTCTGATGCTGGTAGATATGCTGGCAAAAGATGGTTCTAGTGCTCCTCAAGGAATGGATATCAAGAATGATCTAGTCAGGTTGTCACCTATTGGGCTTGTATGGACTGTTTCATCAATATCACATTGCCTTTTAGGCGGGTCCTTAACTTTCCGGCAGATTTTAATTAGAAATGAGAATGTCAAGCTCATGTCTGACTTGATATCTGATGCTCATCTCCTGCTTGTTAAGGGCTGGGGCGGGCCTGGCGGAGGTAAGAGTGGAGTCAGAGACATAATCAATGTAGTAATTGATCTTCTTGCATTTCCTTTTGTTGCTGTACAAAATGCTCCAGGCTTGCCATCTGCTACTGCTTCTGTAAATAGTGGATTTCTACTCAACATGGGTTCACCAGGGGGAAGAGTCTGCACGGATGACATAGATTTGGTTAAAGCAATAGAGGAAGACTTGGGAAAATATATTAAAATTCTTATTGAGGTTAGATCTTGCACGCTGTATTTTGAAAATGGTTATCAAATTTGAAATTTGAGGTGATACTTTGACTATGGTAGTATTTGTTCCATTTTTCTGGTTAAATTTGCTAGGAAGACTTGTCTTCGGACTATTTATATTTTCACATCTAACTACTTGCTAAATTTTTAGGTAGGAGTGCCTGGTATTGTCATTCGATGTTTGGATTATTTGGAGTTCAAGGATATTGGAAGGTCTGTTGCCTTTCTTGCTAAAATGATCAGCCATCGACCTCTGGCTGTTCAACTTGTAGGTAAAGGCCTGCTTGATGCAAATAGGATGAGACGGTTGCTCGATACTTCAAATTCAAAAGAGATTTTGCTGGATATATTAATGATTATTTCTGATCTGGCTCGTATGGATAAGGTTAGTTTCTTTATTTATTTTTTGTGCTTCATTATTGCTGATCTAGCTTGTACGGTGGGCGTGATGATGAGGCGGTGCCAGAACTCTTAATTATTTCAAGAAAATAATGTTTTGGGAAGAAATATTCATAATAAATATTCCCGAAATTTCTGAAAGAGCTCTATATCCTCGAACTTTTTTACTTTAAGAACAAAAAGGGGTGGAAGTGGAACTGGAAGGGCTATATCTTGCACTGCACCTACTCATCTAATTTCTAATTACTTCGATATATTTTTTTGGGAAAGTTCGTAGTTTTTTTTTTTGCATTGAATGTAATGGTAATGGCATAATGTAACCAATCTTCAAAGGGATTATTCTGCCTGATTCATGAATCAGTTGCTAGAGATACATGGAAAGATCAAGGATTTACTATTTGTTTTCAACATAACTTAAAACACAACTTTTCCTGATAATGTCACGAAGGGATGCCGCATTTACAATGATGTTTACTTTGGTTGTGGGCTACGATACTGTCCTAAGACTTTTTTTATTTGCGCATTGTTCTATTCCATTCTTATTGTTCTTGAACTTTCCAGGAACCCCTACCCTAATCGGCAAACATCTTTTCTTTCATATTATGTATAACTTGATATGTTTTTAGTAAAGGACTCTTTTCTTTCATACTTCCTGCGTCTCCGCAAAGTACTTAAAAATGGTTTTTAAAAAAAATATATAAATTTGTTTCTTTCATACGTGACTGATCAATATTTTACTCCGGGATCCTATTATAATACATGATATGATACGTTGGTAGTTAAACTGAAAACTTCATATTCAACGTGTTGATGCTTTTTGTATTTTAGGCATTTTATGAGTACATCAATGGAGCAACTATTTTGGAGTTCCTAAAGGAATTCCTTTCACACGAAGATCCAAATATACGAGCGAAGGCGTGCAGTGCCCTGGGAAATATGTGTCGGCATAGTCCTTACTTTTATGGTTCCTTGGTAAGTTGTGAGGAGCAGATTGCTATCTCCTTTGTGGTTGTTATTGCCATCTATATTTTATTTAATTGCGTCACCCTTTGTTTCACGTGTTATTTGGATCTATATTTGATTAATTTTATCGTTTTTGTTACTTTAAAGTTTAGGTTATTTTATCTATTTTTTTAGGCTTGATATTTTTAAATTTGAATCTGTAGTTAGTTTGAAATTTAAGCTCGTTGATTTGGGACTAGAAAAATATATAACTATTTGAATCGTTAATTTCTTGGATTGATTATATTTTGTCGGCGTTGAGCCAATTTTTGCCTAACGTCACGTGTATAACTTATCATGTGAAACTTGCAGGCAAGGTGTGAAATAATCAAACTTCTCATTGATAGATGCTCTGATCCAGACAAACGCACAAGAAAGTTCGCATGCTTTGCCGTAAGTTCAGTTCCTTTCAAATTTAACTCTCTATTATTGCTTTTATATAGCTGAAATCCTTTTAGTATCTTCAATCGAAACTTGAACTTTTTTACTCATCAATTGTCAATGTGTTCGGAAAACTGCATTTTTGGAGACACCTTTTTATCCCTAAAATTTATGTGGTAAAACCAATCAGGCAAGTAATTATTAGAGATGAAGTAAGACCCTCAATACTGCGTGGCAATTTGGTTTTGAGTGACCATATCATGTTTTCTTCACTCCGATACTTCAACCAAAATCACATTTTTATTTTCTACCTAAAAAAACCTTAGCTTAAGTATAATCTAAAACTCGATACAGTGATCCAACTTAAGCTGTAAAAGAGCAATAACAAATTTGTTCAGTGTGATGCACGAGACTATAATTTATAACAAAACATGGTTTAAGTAAAATTAGATTAAAGATTAAGACGCCGCCTGATTGATGTTTACAAATTTTGTCCTGCTAGATGCTATTTTCATAATTCCCTGGCAGTGAATCAATAAAATTCCAAACAACAATTAGTCCCCTTTTCAGTTTATAACATGTACTAATTTAATTCTTAATATGAAATCTGGTATAATTGGTTTTCTCTTTTCTCCAGATTGGAAATGCCGCCTACCACGATGACACGTTGTACGGAGAGCTCCGGAGATCGATACCTCAGCTAGCAAAATTACTGCTATCATCTGAGGAAGACAAAACAAAAGCAAATGCTGCTGGTGCACTAAGTAACCTTGTTCGCAACTCCAACATCCTCTGTGAGGATATTGTTTCCAGAGGGGCGATGCAGGTTTGTAAAACTTTCATCAGCTATTGTATCTCTATTATAACCATATAGCAGTTTCTTCAATAACAATCTACATTTTTTTTTTTTTTTTGAAAAGAATAACTATACTTATATTAGTTAAAAACTAATCAATCACTAAGACCCCGTTTGATTACCATTTGGTTTTTTGTTTTTGGTTTTTGAAATATAAGCCTACAACTATTGCTCTAACGCATGATATTCATTATTTTGATATCTACATTTTATTTATGTTTTTAAAAACCAAACTAAAATTGAAAGCCGTTGGAGATTGTTGGAATACCCACCTTGTGGCAAATGTCCCACATTGGTAAGGTGGAGGTTCTTCAACATATATATAAGATTGAGTAGGCTACTCCTCTCATTGCCAATTGGTTTTGAGATGAATGCTCACACTTTCTAACATGGTATCAGAGCTCTAGGTTATTGACCCCCAAATTCCGAGACCCTACCCAAGCGGGCAAAATACTTAAGCGGGCATTTCATGATCCCAAAGAGTTGGATCCGACCCAAGCGAGTGATCCAAAGTGGATATTATTTCGGTCCACAAATTCGGAACTAGTCCAAGATGGATTTCCCTAAATGGCACCCTTCCAAATACTTCTTTTTGTTTATGAAATTTGGTTAAGATTCACCTACTTTCTTAAGAGAGGATGAAATCATATGTGGAGAGAGTTTGAGTAAATACAAACTTAAATTTCAAAAACTGAAAACCAAAAACCAAATGGTTATCAAATAGAGTCTTACTCTTTACTTTTTCTCCCCAAGAAGACTGTTAAATGAAGTGGGCTGCTCTTGCTTAAAAGCAGTATAGTATATAACTTAGAAGTTGAAAGAGCTAAATACTTGAGTTTTCTCTGGTTTGGGTATGTTCGCCATGCTAGACATAAGAAAGATGCTGCAAATGAGTCTTAAATTGTTGACGATTTCATGTACTTTATCCTAATCTTCTAGGTGTTAAGGTTGCATAATTTGGAAGTTTGTCAAAAGTTTGTATTTGATCTGATTTTAGCGAACATACCTGGATGATGGAATCTTCATTTATTCATTTTTGTTCCTTTTTTTTAATGCTTTGAAACACAAATTATCTTGATATTTATTGGTTGAGATGTCTTGAACTATGTTGTGCAAATATTTAGTTTGGTGGGGGCTCGGTGGCAAAACCCAAAACCTAAAAAGTATGTAAATTACGTTTTATATTTTTCGTATTTGACGTTTATGTTAATTACGCTTTATTAGGATTTCATTGTATAAAATCTTCCTCTTTTTCTCTTGGCAAACATTTTGTATTCTTCATGATCTAAAAGTAAAACAGTTTTTCTCCTCTATTCGTGTACATAATTAACACAAAATTAGTGAACCACGTAAACTTGTCTTATTTGTCTCGCATATCTTGTCTATCAATACTCTTGTTTAGAAACCTATAGATACAGTCATTTCTGTTCCAGACCCGTAAATGATTAACAATGATATTTGACAGGCTTTACTAAAGTTGGTGGCTGACTGTTCAGCAGCAGCCTTGAATCCCAGCAAAAAAGCTGCAGCAAATGAGTCTCCTCTCAAGATAGCATTGTTTTCCTTGGCAAAGATGTGTGCACACGCACCGTGCCGACATTTCCTTCTTTCATCAAAGCTATTCCCTGTGATCGGGCAGCTACGTCAGTCCCCCGAGTCGATAATTGCCAAATATGCCTCTGTAATTGTTAGCAAGGTTGCTGAAGCTTGACATTTCACCAATCTCCATGCCATCTCTGATAAAAGCTTACAAGAATGCTCCTTGAAGATCGTTTGTTCGTTAAAGGTCAGTTATTCTTTAACGACCTTACTTGAACCAGATCTATTCTATAGCTGTGTCCTTGAGCTCTAAGGTCGGTTATATTATTTACGTGTTTTCCGAGCCATTGTTCTGGGTGTATATTTTGTATAGAAATACTTCATTGACTATACAGTAGTAGTAATCTTATAACTTTCATCCTTGATTCCACTTGTAGCTAATTGTGTAATGTGAGAAAGGGAAGACATTCATAACTAAGTTGGCTATTAGATCAAACATTTTTAACTTGACATTTCAATAATCATTGCTTTGTTAATCCATGATATTAAATAGTAGGAGATTCTATCTAAAAACTAATTGACATTAAAGGGAGTAGCTCACATATCATATAAATGTGTTGAATAATTCTCACTTTTTCAATGTGGGATAAGTGACACAAGGTGACTATTTCCAACCTGACATTCAAAATTGTGCCATATTTGGGAAGACTATCTTGGATTAGATCCAAATTTGTAGATTGAAATATTTGTTTTGGCTTACTTGCTTAGGGCGGATCCATGCTCGCTTAGGTGGGGTCCTAAAAAATTTTGGGAATTGATAACTTACATCGAGCTCTAATACCATAATAGAAAGTGTGAACATCCATCTCTGATACCATATTAATTAGTGCGAGCAGATCTCAAAACTAATCTACAACAGGAGAGTAGTCCACATATTATATAAATGTGTTGAAGAATCTTCACCTTAAGTGCCACATGAGAAGTATATCCAACAAATGAGAAAGCATTAACCTAACAACGTTAATGTATTTCCATGCCCAAGAAATTACGAGTTCAAATATTTAGTCTCTAATTGTAGTTCAACGTAATACAAACCTAAAAAACATCAGTAGTTTGTTCAAATCTCTAAAAATTTTTATTTTGAATTGTAATGTCACTTTAAAACCTTTTTTTTTTTAATATAATGAACCACTACAAATAAATTAAACACAAATCAATGACTAAAGAATTTATATCAACGACCCATTTTATATTCAATGATCAATAGTCGTGAAATCGAATTCTTCCACATCTGTTATTGTTGACTAAATAAATAACTAGTAAATTACTAAATATATCACTTTTCTTATAATTCTTGGAATAGAAAATAGACTTTTTAAAATGAGTATTTGGAAGAAATTAAAACTTCTTATATAATTTTTGTACAAAAAAAAATGATAATTCTAATAAGAGATAATATTTGATTTGTTATAGGCTAAAATATCTCGGAATACCCGAACAAGGCCAAAAACCTTCTACATGTCGGCCAAAGGAAGTCTTGACCCCCAGAGGATCGGCCAAGCCCCTTCCGGGCCCTTGGGGGTCGGCCAAAGGACGCCTTGACCTTTAGGGGGTTGGCCAGGGAGGCCTTGACCCTCGGGGGTCGACCAAAGAAGGTCTTGACCCCCCAGGGGTCGGCCAAGGAGGCGTTGAGCCCTCAGGGGTCAGCCAAGGTCATTTCGGCCCTTCCAGGGCCGACCAAAGTAGAGTTGACCCCCGAGGGCCGACCGTGGAGGTCAGGACTTTCCTCAGGAGTCGACCGAATCCAAGTGACGACTGGATCCACTGATAATGGCCAGAAGTTACGCCGAGAGAGCCAGGACCCCCCTTTAGAGGCGAGTCGTGGAGGTTAGAACCCGTAAGGGATGAGCGAGCCAAAGCCGACCTCTAAGGAGATCGGTCGAGTGGGCAAAAATGAGTGGGTTGGTCGTGGAGCTTAGGACTTCCTTGTGGACGAGTTGACCAAGTCAAAGTATATAGGATTATTGTGTCGTAAGGTAGAAGTGGCCGAAGGTTGACCGAGTCCAAGTAACTTCCAAGTCAAGATTATTACACCTCAAAGAGTAACGGTCATGAGTTACGTCGGTATTCATTCTCGGCTTAATGACAAACGTTTCTAACGGTTGACTATCAACCAACCATTAAGTGAGCTGCAACGATTACAATACCGACTGCTATAAGAAGTTAGAGCATTCTCTATTTGAAGCTAAGTTGAACGACACTTACAATCCCTGAAAGCTGTTCTAAGTCTCAAAACACTCTAAATTACTCCCCTAAAAGCTCTAACTGACTTAAGCATCGAAGACCCTATGACTCACACCACACCGGTGTGCCTATTTTTTATTATTATTATTTTTTTAAATTTTGCAGGCCTCCCTTCTCGGTAATACAAATCGTACTATTGATATTCGTTGACATTTTTTCGACATCAACAATATTGAATTATAATTTTTTTTTTGAACTAAGTTGGATTAAAGAAGATGCGTAATGAATAAAAAAAAGAGATGTGTAATAGATTTGGTTGTTGGCCAATTGAATGACTTTATTCAACTCAAACCGAGGAATTAAATGATTAATTAAAAGATAATTTATCCAATCCAATGCATTACTAGTATCAGCTCACTAAATATTTAATAATTCGGAGTTTTTTTTCAAAAAAAAAATTATGTGGTTTTATATTTATTTGAAGAAAAAAAAAGGTTCTCGTTTATTTAAAAATTTTGACTACGACATGTCTCGTATAGTTTATTTAACAAACAAAACTATATTATAACTTTACATTCGAACAATTTTTTTTAGTTATTAGTTAATATATAATGACCAATTTTTTTTTTTTTTTTTTTTTTACATACTAATTTATGTTCTCATTAGCACATGAATAATCTCATTTCAATATATTTTTAGGAGATTTTTCATTTATAATTAAAAAAAAACAAACAAAAACACTCTATGAATGACAAAAAAAATATATTTTTTAAGAAATTCGTACATAACAGAAAATCGTGACATACATAATAAAAAGACGTAAATTATATATACGATTATTTCAATTAGTGCAATATATAGTCGTTAATAATGCACATATATTTTTTAATTGATGAAACAAATTTCAATAAGTATCACTAAGTAGTATTTAATTATTAATCAAGAGACAATGAAAGACAAAATTAAATATGATTTTTTTTTTTTTTAAATACTGCTATGAATGAAATATTAAAAAAAAATGTTATAATTAAAATAGATAACAAAAAAAAAAAAGAAAAAAGTATAGTATAAATGTAAAATTATTAATTTTCGTCGTTTATTTAATCATGTTTAATTCTGATATGCTGTCCGTATGATGAAAATAAAACAATAATCCCGAAATGCAAGTAAATTGCGGTTCATGAACATGGGCTTGGTCCTTTTCTTTTCGAAATTCAAAATGTACGCGCCTAACGTTCAGATTTCCTTAAAAATAGGGTTTCCATAACGGCTAGTTTTCCCATCGATCGTTGTATTTAAAGGGCCTCCACTTCTCGATATCACCGAACCGTCTCCTTTCGTGTGGGCTGGGTGAAATTTCTTCAATCTGCTTCAGATTTTCTATTCCGATCGTCATGGATTTCCGTTGCTTGTCAAGGAGAGAACTCCAAGCACTTTGCAAGAAGAATAAGATTCCGGCCAACATCACTAATATCGCCATGGCTGACGCTCTTGCCGCTCTTCCATCGGTGAGTTTCTTCTGAACTTTCAGTTTCTGTATATTTAATCCTTCGATTTGGATTGTTCACTCATGGATCTGCATATACGAAACTGTTTTTTTGTTCTCCTGTGATGCTGAATTTTGTTTTCCTTAGTATTCTGGCCTTGCTGTCTATTCTTTGATTTTGATATGATTATTGAACAATCTGAGGATATGAAGTGTTTGATTCTATTGCTATCTTATTTATTGTAAGAACTTGGAAATTTTCTAGGGCTTCGTTAGTAAATGTAGACATTTCTTTGTTTTTCTTTTGATTTAGGTGGAAGGATTAGAGGAGTTTTTGAGAGGAGAAGGATCTGGAGTTCCGGAATCGCCGATGAGAGAAGAGTTTGTTAACTCGGAAAATCCTCGAACAGCATTGAGAACCTCCACAAGAAGAAAGACCGTTAAAGATGAGCCGGTTACTACTCGATCACGCCGTGCAGCAGCGGGGAAAGGTAGAGAGGAGTTAGAAAACAGTGACCTAAATGTAGCTTTGACAACTCCATCGTTGCCAAGTGGCCGAAGGAGAACGGCAGCGGCTTCTTCAGCATGTAAGAAAGTTAATTTCCAGCCGACGGATGATGTTGCTGAGAAAGAGGACGACGATTTGGATCTAGATAAGAATGCGACTGAGAAAACGCCTGTTGTACCTAAGAGCCAGAAGAAGGTTGCGGCAGCGTCGACACGTAGAAGAACTGAGACTCGCGCTACGGAGCAGCGAGGGTATAGTACAAGAAGGTCTGTTAGATTGTTGGAGGCGACCATGGGGAGCTTGAGTTTATCGGAAGACAAGAAAACGGAGCCGATTACTGTTGACATGTCGTTCGATGAAATGCTCAACAGTTCAGGTTCGTATTTTCTGAACAGTTTCTTCCTCCTTGTACGCATATCGCTTTCATATACTTATGATTGTGATTGCAACCGCTGCAGGACCCGTGAAGGGGAGTACGAACTTAGAAGTCGAGTCAAAGAAACCCGATGAGTCAGAAAGCAAATTAGTTGATAAATTGGAGTTGGAAATTGATAATCAAGAGAAGAATGAGCTGGAGTCTGAAGTGGAAGTTTTAGAGGTTGAACCAGAAACAGATCTCGAATCGTCTAACTGTTTTGCAGAAACTGTAGTTGTTGAAAAGAGTTCTGAAACAGAAGGTATCATTGATTCTCATCAATATTTTTTCTCAATCTGTCAATAGTTTTTTTTTCTTTCAATATGCACTGACCAATATTGGCTGATAAGTTAATGTTGTTAATATTGCAGCACTAGATAACAATATGAATGTGAAATGCTCCCCAGAAGTTGAAGAAGCGAATGAAGCTTCTAAAGATTATGATGTTGACCTAACTGTAGTGGAACCAAATGATTCTATTTGCGAGCTAAAAGATTCTGTTGAAGAATCCACAATCATGAACTCTTCTGTAGAATTGTTGGTACCCCATGAGGAAGAAACAGAAACCCAAGTCGGTGATGTCCTGAGCAGTGTTGAAGAAGCTGCCATTGAAGTGAAAGTTGATGATTTACAGTTGGAAGAAGAATCTTTGGATGCTGATATCGAAGGAGACAAGAAGGAAATGGAAATGGAGATGGTTGCAGTTCAACCTGTAGAAGCTTTTAAAAATGAAGATGTCGATCTAACAGTAGGAAAACCAAATTGTGAATCAGAAGATTCTGAAGAAGAATCCCCAATCACGAACAATTCTGAAGAATTGTTGCTGCCCCATGAGGAAGAAACAGAAACCCAAGTTGATGATGTCCTGAGCAATGTTGAAGAATCTGCTATTGAAGCGAAAGTCGATGATTTAGAGTTTGAAGAAGAGTCTTTGGCGGCTGATAATGAAGTAGATAAGAAGGTAATGGAGATGGTTTCAGTTGAAGAATTGGAAGAAGATATTTCTGAAGAATTGGAAGAAGATGTTTCTGAAGGTATTTCTGATAATGAAGTAGACAAGAAGGAAATGGAAGACATGAATGTCAAAACTCTCCATTCACAGCCCATAATCCCAATTCAATATGAAGAGGAAGCTTTGGTGGGAGTTTCAGTTCAACCAATACCCTCATTTGCATCTGACCAACCACTAGCAAGCCAATTTCCAAGACCAGTTTTAGAACCCAAATCTCCACCCAAAGTTCAAACTTCAATCAAGCTGCTGATTGATGACAACTCAGATGTTGAAGATGAAGATGAAAAAGATCATAAACAAGCAAACAGTTTGATTGTGGAGGATAATGATTTGAGCTTAAGACAGCTGAAAAAGATGTTCAAGGAAAAACTCCAACTGAAAAAGAAGAAGATGGACAACAACAACAACAACACAAAAGTAAGCATCTCAGATATATTATACTATACTATTCTACACTTACAAGAACTTAGTTTGAATTTTCTTAATAACAAATGTTCTGTTGTGTGTATATTGATGATGAACAGGTTGTTGGTGAGGGAAAAGTGAGAACTGCTTTACAACCATTGCCAGAAAACAGAATGGCCATTGAAGAATTGGAGAAGAAATTTTAGAAGCTCTTTTTCCTTGGGGTGAGAGAATAATAATAGTTCATGGTTCAAACTGTGGTTTGCCTCATGTTTTTTGATTCATTGAATTTTGGGTCTAATTTTCCATAATCTTTTTTGAGAGGGGAATTGAGGTAAACATTTAGTTTGTCTAATTTTTGTTGTTTATCAGAATACTGTGGTTGAGGTTTGAGTTTAATCAATAATGTCTACCAACTTTTTTCTTTTACATGAATTGTTTTGAGTGTATTTTTTTTTTACTTAAATAGAAACGTTTTCTTGCTCTCCCTTTCCCCTGCTCCATTGCTGAAACAGAGCCTCGTCTTCTCTCAACCTTCTTTCTATCTTT
>JBBMEG010000027.1:7807594-7863331 GCA_037832605.1 Cyclanthera cordifolia
TAAAAATGAGCTTTTATAATCTCTCTATAAGAACATCATTCATACGAGCTATTACAACAATTTCTTTTTTATATTCATTCAAGATAACTCATCATTTATGTAGTAGGTGGTCAGAGGGAGAGTGGTTATAGGGGGCCTTATTTTGGGAAGATAAAGGTATTGGATACCTTACACATATATTTTAGATCAAGAACCTTAAATTCAGAGAAAGCTGGGATATAGATCTTGAAGTAGCATGTGGTAGTAACAGATTCTCTCATTAGAGAGCTTCAAGAAGTTTAGAGATTTAGGTTCAAAGGGGCATTTATTAATGGTCTGTATGATCTTCATATTGAATAATGAATATCTCTGTTTTTCATTGCATTTACAAATATTTATTGGAAGGTTGTATTGTCCTTTGCAGATTTGACCGTGGATGGATGTTCATTTTTCTGGGAATACCCCTAATTCTGCATCGGAGTTATTTTAGACGAAAGGCTGCCTTCACACTACAATCTGGCACAAGAAAAAATCTCCATACAAGGTTAGTCCTATCGTAATTGAAGAAGAGTTGGGAAGAGAATGTGATATTACTAAATACAAACGAATAATTTATTACTTAAGGGTTTTTGGTGGCACTGATTAAAATGAAAATGAAAATTAAAATGAAACAGAGAACATAGGCAACAAATTAAAATGAAAATTCATGTTATTACATACACATAGAACACAGCAAAACTACAACAATTAATGGAAGGAAAAAAAAGGCAATTTTTCTACATAACCAAAATAAGCTCACAAACTACACCACAACTGCCTCAGGAACCCCTCTGAATGAATCAACATTCTCAGCAGGAAAAACCACATTATCATGAACAATGCCGGCAAGAGCTGCCCCAATCAATGGTCCAACCCAGTACACTGCCTGGTTCTTGAAACTCCCAGCCACAATCGCCACCCCGAACGCGCACGCTGGGTTCACCGAACCACCCGAGAACGGCCCCGCAGCCAGTACATTGGCTCCGGCAATCAGCCCGACCATCACGGCACCGATTGCATTGCAAGGACCTCTTCTTGTGTCGCTGGCAGCGAAAACGGTATACACTAGGGCAAATGTCAATATGCCTTCCACTACTGATGCTCCGAAGCCTGTCATCTCCTCAGCAATGGCATAGCTTGGAACATGCTATAAAAAAAAGGTTTTGTATAATTATGTTAAATTACTAATAAACTCAAACAATTACAATAAAAAAGTAAATTATAAAAGTTATAAATATATTCACACTTTCTTTTACTTTATTCAAGCCAACTTTAAAATTTAATGATTAAAATAAAACAAACTTTTGAAAATACAACAAAAAACCATAGTTTTTTTTTTTTTTTTTTTTTTTTTTTGATGAAAAGAGTGGAGCGAAGACGAGTAGAGGGGGTAAAGTTGTGGTTTAAATAATTGTTTGAAGATTTATGTTAACAGTAGTTGAATAATTAATTAATTATTTGTTTGAGATTTGATGTTAGTAATGATTGAGTGATATGTTTGATGTGAAATTTGACAGAATTATTTGATATAGAGTTTGATGAGTGGTTAAGAGCGGTTATTTACTATCAAATTAAAATGAGTGATTTTTAAGGAGAATATTTTAAACTAAAATAAACAAGAAACAACACTTTTTATTAATAAGAAAGAAATTAGGAACTAAAAGCACTTTGAAGATGAAACTGAAGTTAAGTTACCTGTCCAACAATGGTGGCACTTAGAACAATGCAGGCCATGACGGAGGCAAGCATTTGAGCAAACCAGTAGAAGAGAGCAGTCGGAACACTGACATGGCCGCCAACCGCCATCCCGAACGTCACTGCCGGGTTGACGTGTCCGCCCGAGATGTTAGCAGCAATGTAAATGGCCGAGGCTAGGGCAAACACATTGACCACAGCGGCTACAAGGAGACTCAATAGGCCTGTTGCTGCCACACTTGGCATCAACTTCTCTGTCACGACCAAAACCGAAAAATCACTTATCAAATATAACAAAATTGAAATTTTAATCTTAATTCTGTAATCATTACTTCTAAATACTTGAAATAAAATTTATATTCTAAATATTCTTAAGAATTACATTAAAATAAACTTTAACTCCAATCATTACTTTTAAATATTTAAAATGAATTTTCGTTCTAAATACTAATTGTAATTACCCTTAAAAACTACATGCAAACAAGCTTTTGATTGCAATCATTACTTCTGTTTATTTAAAAATAAATCATCATTCTAAATACTCTTAAATTTCATTAAATTGAATTTAGAAAAATTTATAAAAATTAATAAAATATAAAAAATAAATATAGTCACTAGAAAACAAAAAACAAATATTTCATTAAGATTAATGAACATTACCACATACTTTTTATAATACAAGATTTATAACAAAGTATAAAACGTATTATTAGAATTTGTTATATTTATAATTATATAATTAGAATAGCTCATAGAGTAGGATTTCCCTCGAATTTATTCAAACAAAGTTGTCTAATTTAGTGATGGCAAAATCTTCAAAACTTCAATTACAAGGCACACTCTACTGAGTGATGAATGATAAAAGAGTAAACAGGCTACGTGATACTCACGAGACGCCATGGACGCCCCGACAACAGAGAAGACGTAGAAGAAGGTCGAGATGAACTCGGCTGCATAGGATCGGAGGGCGGTCGGGGTGACGGATTGTTGGAAGCGGGAAGCGAGGGAAGTAGGGGCCATTTTGCACAACATTGAAGAAGGGAAAATTATATTGAACTTGAGGAAAATGCTAAAAAAAAAAAGAAGAAAAAAAAGAAAGAGAAGATTAATTAACAAAATAGTTTGAACAGATAAATGAATGAAAATTTGATGAAGGGTGATAGATAAATAGACAGTGGCAGTTTGTTCCTTGAACAGTTACAACGGTTTAGAGTGGATTTTGAAATTCGAAAGTTTTAACTGCTGTTGACACGTGGCAGGAATTTACAAAAGCTTAGGGATTAAAATGATTTCTGAAATGATAATTTAATCCAAAAAACGAATCCTGACACGGTGATCTTATTGTTTGGCATTAGTCTAGTTCATTACCAGCTAAAAAAATAGCAACGTAAAAATTTATTAAAAAAAATTAATAATAATAACAAATCGGGTTCAACAAAAACGGAAGGTAAACCCGAACATGGAACTTATAGAGAGACTAAATCGAGCATGTCGTTAAGTTATTGCGATCGTTGGCAAAAAAAAAATTCAAATTTTTTATTCAAGGGATTCAAATTCGTTACCTCATGGTCTTTCGGCGTTCACTAATGTTGTTTTGGTCGATGTGGTGTGAATTGATAATAAGAATAAATTTGTGATTAATGTGATGTATATCAAAGTGAGAAGATATCTCTTCTCATCTTTTCGCCACACCACCATGAAGCATTCAAATAGAGTAGGAACAGTTTAAAACCTTGAACCGTTCGGTTTCCTCTGTTCGATTTGGTTCAACCCTTCATGAACCGTTCGGTTTCCTCGGTTCGGTTCAACCCTTCATCCAAGGCTTACAATTCAATCCAATCCAATCAAACCCCTCTCTCTTTTCTGTTTTACAGTTGTAGTGAGCCTTTTGTCTTTTGGGAAGCTGCTCGGAACCATTTCAGACTTTAAATTTCAATTCAATCCACCCTTCAACTCCCGCATCGGGATTCAAGAACCCATTGTCGGCGTCAGGTAATTTGTTCTAGCTCTTTGTCTGATCTAATTCGTATTTCCCATTTCTGATCTTGTTGATTATGATGGATTTCTTCATTTTGGGGTTTCTGTATTTCCCATTTCGGATGAATGCAAATTCTAATTACTCATTATCATTGGTGTTTTTGTGCTTTTTGAACTCGAATGATTGTTGGAACTGGGAGTTTTATGATGTGTTTCATTCTTTAAATCTGTATGGATTGTGGGTGTTTAATGTTTGTTGTTAAACTTTGATGCATTTTTAATCAATAGGAATTTGAAGGGTTTTGTTAATCTTGTTACCAATCAAAAGAAGAATGAGTTTAAATGTTGGATTGGGAATGGATGGAGTTTGCTTCTTAAGCTGGTTCTTATACTAGGTGCTTGTTTGAGAGTTTTAAGGAGCTATTATAAATGAGTCTGTATAATCAATCTGTAAAAACTCCATCCAAGCCAACTATTACAATATTTTTTTTTCTCTTTATAATCACTTAAAATAACTCGTCATTTCTAATTACTCAAAATAATCACTCCACAATTTTGCACTTTTCATTATTTTCAGGAACCATTAAAATGAATTGTTCAGTACTTGTGTAAAATATTGGTTCATGTGGGTATTCTTATATCTTCTTTCTGTTGGGAACCTCTTGTTTGTGTTATTTGTGTGGAATATGGTTTTTCCCTTTTCCTGCTGTTAGAACTTCTGATCATTCATTATCATCATTGGAGTCTTTTTACCTATTGATAGGAAATTATCTTGAGAAACGAATAGGGAGAGGATCACTGAGCACTCAAAAGGCTTAGTTTCTCAAAATCATTCCCAATAGTATATTTAAGTTCCCAAGATGCTACATTGTTAGCAGAGGTTTTGAATATCTAAGGTATGCTCCTTCTAAGGTTACAAAACTCACGAGCATGCTAAATTTTAAAATTTCTTGATGTTTTCTGTGTTTGGATCTTGGGATGGAGACGGGTGCCTCCCCTAGTATATAGTGGAGCATGTTTCGATTCCTCGTTATAAAAAATGCTTAATTTCTCATTCTTTGTTTATAGTCACATAACTGTAATAAGCTTAAACTTTCCGTTAAGACTCCGAGAGGAATAGAATACACAAGAGAACTATGAAATACACCAGAACAAACTAGAACACTACAGAACACCATATTGATATAAAGATAGATACAATACCATATCCGTGTATACCCTTAGCCTTTTGAAAGGGATAAGTCTCTCCCACCAAACTCTAAATCATCTTCAAGACAATGTCAAAGTATTTCCTCCCTTTTTCATAAAGATCCTAACTCCTTTATTTATACAACGACACTGAGGAGTATTTAGTATTATACTCTTACATGTATTATACATTTATTCTCATCCTACCCTTAGTACTCTATCACTTTCTAGCCAATGTTAACATTGCAAAATCCTATAACTTCGCCCTTGAGGGAAGCAAGATGTAAAATTCATTATATCAAGCCTCAAGAGAAATAAATGCCCTTGGTATGTGTAAAGCCAGGCAAGTCAATATCACATCATGATAAGAATAAAAGCTTTGGGAAAAATTTTAAAGTTCAAAATTTGATACCTGCCAAGGACTAGGCATCTTACAGCCGAGAATACAACTAATCTTGTGACCTCTTAGGTTATATGCTGACTGGAAAACATAGACAAGGTGAGAAATAGTGATTTTGAGCTTCTAGCAAAAACAAGAGAATTTACCTTCAAGAGTCACAAGGCTCTCTTGACATTGTTTTGGGATACCTCCATAAGCTAAGTATGACTGTTCGAAAATAAAGAAAAGATTTTAGTCTGATTCTGTGGGGGAAAGAAGTGTAAGGACGAATTAATATATACAGAAGGTTGTCCTGTTGCCAACACGAGCAATAGGTCAACCGGCATAAGTGTTGACATATGTTATGTTCGAATTCCTTCACCCGCAGTTGTTGTTGGGCTCAAAAAAGGTTGACGTGTTTACTTACCTTATATTAATGATGTTATGACTTATTTGGTTATGGGAACGTTTTTCCTTTGTCTCCTATCTCCATCACTAATTTAGTTTCTCATTCTTGGTAGATGTCTAATAAAGATGATATCGAGAACCCCAATGCTGATAAGGTTCCGAAAGAGCCAAAGCTTTCTGCTGTATCAGGTGAGAGCCCATCAAACTGGTACTTCATTTTTCGGCAGCATGTTTCAGTATACGGTGTTGCTGCCGGGTACTGTATCTCAGCATCCTTGCTTTCCATCATCAATAAATGGGCAGTCATGAAGTTCCCATACCCAGGAGCGCTGACTGCTCTGCAATACTTCACTAGTGCATCTGGAGTTTTTGTTTGTGGTCGGGCTGGATTTATCGAACATGATCGGCTTGATCTCTTGACAATGTGGCGGTTTCTACCTGCTGCAATTATATTCTATCTCTCCCTATTCACCAACAGTGAACTTCTCTTGCATGCCAATGTTGATACATTCATCGTTTTTCGCTCAGTAGTACCGATTTTTGTTGCCATTGGCGAGACCCTTTTCCTGCACCAGCCATGGCCGTCGATGAAGACATGGGTCTCGCTTGCCACTATTCTTGGTGGTAGCATTCTTTATGTACTAACAGATTATCAATTCACATTGACAGCTTACATTTGGGCTTTGGCTTATCTTATTAGCATGTCCATAGATTTTGTATACATAAAGCATGTTGTTATGACCATAGGGCTGAATACATGGGGACTTGTGTTGTACAACAACTTAGAAGCACTTATGTTGTTTCCATTGGAACTCCTCATCATGGGTGAACTCAAAAAAATAAAGCATGAAATCTCAGACGAATCGGATTGGCACTCGCTTGCAGTGGTTTTGCCCGTTGGGTTATCATGCATATTTGGTTTGTCGATCTCTTTCTTTGGATTCTCTTGTCGAAAGGCTATATCTGCTACTGGATTCACCGTACTCGGGATCGTAAATAAACTCCTGACAGTTGTGATTAATTTAGTCATCTGGGATAAGCATTCGACACTCATTGGAACTGTGGGGCTATTGATATGTATGCTCGGTGGAATCTTGTATCAACAATCGACGAGCTCAAAGCCGAAGGCAGCCACTAAAGAGGTAAGAGTGCAAGAACTAGAGGAAGAAGAGCAACAAAAACTACTTGAGATGCAAAGCATTTCGGATAGCGGTAACACCGAAAAGAAAGTTAGTCAATCAGAGGATGGGAGATCATGAAGTTCTTACAAATGGTAATGCAATCCTTATACTTCTCTCCAAATTTTTAATCTGTAGTCATTGTTCTGATTCTATCTTTTTTGGTTATACATAATACATATCAATTCCACTTCCACCCATAGTAGTTTTTATAGAAATTGTATTTGATTGCATTTTGGGGTCCAAATTTATCATTTGTAACATGGAAACTTTTAGGACTAATATCAGTAAAACATGTTTTGAGTTTGAAGAGATCATTTACATAGATCAACTTTCTAAATTTATGAAGCTCCCAAACAAGAAAGATCAAGATTTGTCTTCTGCAAATATCTTCATACAGGATGAAAGCAATAGTACAGAAGGTTTGACTCTTATATATTATGTTTACTTTGAAATACAAGTTTCTAATGATTGCCGCCAATAGAATTGAGAGTTATTTCGAGTGATTAGAAATAATGATCGTAGTTAATAGCTCATTAGAGATAATGATTGGTTAGAACTTTATTAGCATTTGAGTGTTTCTAATGCCATATATAAGACAAGTTAAGGGTGTAAAAAGACTGAGAGAGAGTATTAGCCACCATTTGTTCCTTCTTTAGAGTTCTCTATTTTGTATTGACATTTTGTGGAAAAAGATTATCTACTTTCATGTTTGTTTAATTTTGCTCTGTTTTTTTTTTTTTTTTTTTTTTGTATGTTTTTGGATGAATTTGAATCATTTAGAAAGAGTTTTCTTCTTCAAATATATTAAAGATAAAAAGAGAGAATAAATGACGATAAAATTATAGTTCTAGTGACATCTTATATAATCTATTAACCATGAAGGAGTGATTGAATTTGGAGTTAAGGATATCGGAAGAGGAAGGAGAAGTAGATGGAAAATCTCAAACTGTTTGTTTTTAATATATCACCGCAACTGCTTTCTAACTCTTCATCGAAGTTACATCAAACATTTTATCTAATCATATCAAATATCATATAATTTTCAACTTATTTTTCAAAATTTTAACTTAGTATACAATGATTACAAATAAACAAAATTAAAATAAAATAAAATAAATATGCAAAAATCTTCTCACCAAAGCAAGTACTTCATACCTTCAAATACAACTTTAAGTGCACGTGTCTTGTTTCTTAATATAATTATATAATCTATCTAGTTATTGATAGAATTTATCTATGAAATTTGAATGGTGGTATATATATATATATATATATATATATATATTTGTGTTTTAAAGGTGGTTATATTAAAGGGGCTAGGTTATGGTGGATGATTTATTTTGTGACGATTCTTTTTTGTCATGGATTATTAACAAATTCGCTTTTATTCTTCCTTAGTTAAAATGGGTAATTCATGTCAATTGGTATATAGGAAGAAAAAAAAATCTTTTATATTTAAAAAATTGAGTATTGTAAACATGAAGTTAGTAGAAAAATTTATAATAAATAATAATTAATATTAAATTCATAAATAATATACAATAGCACCCACCACTTGTGCTATTGCTTATGTTTGGCTATAACTAATTTATATTATTCATTAATTTAATAATATTAATCATTGTTATTTGAGTAAATTATAAATTTACTCTATAAAATCTGAAGATTAAAAAAAAAAAAAAAATTAAGGTTTAGTTCTTATGGTTTGGAGAAAATCAAAATTTAGTTTTGACGATTTGAAAATTAAAACTTAGTCTCTATGTTTTGATAAAATCTAAAAAATAATCAGTCGTTCGAAATTTTTGATGAATAAAATATATAGAAGTTAGTTTTTTTATGTGTTAACGATGAGAGTGTGAAAAAAGTAATTGATAGGACAATAAAATGCATCATAAGTAATATTTATATATGTACTTAATTTGCATGTGATTTACGAACATCATAGACCTTTTTTTTAGACTTGATCAAATCATATGAATTAAATGCTATTTTTTTTTAAAAGATTAAATTCTAACTTTTTATAATTAGACTAAATTCTATATTTTTAAATCTTACATAGAAACCCTAGCTTTTTTGTCCAGAAGGATGGCGCAGTTGATTGAAAGCTTCAGTTTTTAAGGTATGTTCAAGATCTCATGATCGAGACCTATATGTGACATTAATTTATAGTCTTCATTCCTTTGATGTCTTCCGGTGACTGGCCTAAGGACGGACGTGATCAACTCCAAATTTTGAATTATAGGATCAAATTTATGATTTATTATATTTAATAATATTTTGGTTGGTGATCGGAAGATGTGGCTTGTCGTAAAAGCATGCAAAATACCGTTGACTTTCTAAATTTGATTTATCCTTATTATTATTAGTTTTTGATGTATTAAAAATATTAATTTTGAACAAAACAAAATACCTACCCACAAAAAAATAAAATAAATAAAACGTACTGAAGTCGCAAACTAATTGTTAGTTAGTTACGGAGCTTCCAAATGGACTCGCATGGCGGAACAACTGGGCAACATTGAAATCGAAATTCAAGGTGAAATTCAAGGTGAAATTCAAGGTGAAATCGAAATTCAAGAGCAAAAAAAAAAAAAACCACTTCTCCATTTCACTTCTACACCTCTCTCCGTTCATCTCTCTCTTTCCCTTTCCCGATCGCCTCTTTTTTTCTCTTTCAATTCCTTCGAGTTTTTTTTTTTTTTTTTTTTGCTCTTTTGTTTTTCAATTCTTCTGCTATAATGAACGCTCTAGCCGCCACCAATCGCAATTTCCGGAATGCTGCACGGATTCTTGGTCTGGATTCCAAGATCGAGAAGAGCCTTTTGATCCCTTTCAGGGAAATCAAGGTTGTTCTTCTGTTCTTGTTTTGGTTTCGTTTGTTGATTTTCAGTGATTTTGAGGCTCTGATTTGTTTGTTTTTTATGATCTAACAGGTTGAGTGTACGATCCCAAAGGATGATGGAACTTTGGTGTCTTATGTGGGATTTAGGGTTCAACATGACAATGCCCGTGGTCCTATGAAAGGAGGGATCAGATTCCATCCTGAGGTAACTCAATGTTCCCGTTTAATTGATGAAATCTTTTTCTCTTGTTCTGATGCTGATTGATCTAATAGTTTTTTTTTTTTTTGGGTGGCTTTTATTGTGCTGTTCTTTTCTATTTTGCTTATTTGATTTGTAATTGAAGATGCCTTTTTAGGTGTAATCGGTTTATTTTAGTTTACAACAATTTTGTAGGGGATTCGAATCCATGAACCCTCGCTCATTGTCAATACACTAATGCAAACAATTGGCTAGGAGGATTCGAACCCATGAAGGCTGAGTCAGTGGATATACACTAATGCGGATGGTCTAGGATGGCTGGTGTAATCAGTTTCTGGATGAAAGTTTTGTAGTTTCTATCCGACAAACTAACAGCTGTTGTTGATTGATCTTGCTGTGACAGTGACTCTCAGATTTGGGAATTTGGCTGCCACTTATAAAGAAATATTTATGGATGACTAGCTTCTTCTTCTTGTTTCTTTTTTTTTTCTTTTTTTTTTTTAAATTTTATTTAGTTTTGTAGTGTTTGGATTTAAAGAGGCGTGAAAAAAGTTTTTTTTAATCAATTAAAACATTTTTTAAAATATATGTTTTTTATAATAAAGAATAGTGCTTATACAATAAGAATAAAGTGCTTTTAACACATTTTTCAAAAAGAAGCCAAGCACACCCATTAGTTTTGATCTTCTATTCTTATTTTCATTATTTTCATACCTCTAATTTAAAACTCTTACAAGCTTTCAAGTGCAATAGCTTAAACGGTATAAGTTTGTATTCATGACCAAGAAGCCATGAGTTAAATCTCCTCCATGTTGAATTAACAAAAATAAATAAATAAGAGAGAGAGAAACTCTAACAAAATTTTTACCATGTTTGATAATATCGTCGAATGTTTTTTTGTTAAGTTTAAAATACTTGAAAATGTTTGTTGTCTTTTGAGGGCATCCTCACTCGAATCCGGGAAACAACAAGAAAATTTTCAATTAAGGTTACTCGTGGGGCGTGCAGCTGAAACCTCCAAAAAAGCATGTCTTGAGAGCCTAGCCTCAACCAACGAAAGTGCCTTGGGGACGGTTGTTTTTGACATTACCATTTTTGTGTGGTCAAAGTTCAAAATCAATACTAAAGTGCTTTTAGAAATTGAAGTGAATTGTAAGAAAACACATCTAGAGTGCTTTTTTTCCCAGCACTTATGAACCTCATCAATGTGATCTTTTTTTATTTAATCAGTCAAATGACCACAATTACTAAAAGTATTTATTTATAAGATGCCGTTAGAGCTCGGATCTAGTTGGCCTCAAGCACAATTTTAGTATTTATCGAGGAAGTGCTTATGTAGAAGTTCCACTTTCAAAAGTCATCTTGTGAGCATGTAAGGAATTTTATGTGTTATATGCGATCTCTACTATTAAACACATCTTTGCATACCAAGGACTTCAGAAAACTTAACTGCCAAAATCTGTCACTAAAAGGTTGACCCTTCTACTTTACGGAGGTGTTTTGGATGAATAATTGTCAGATTAACTATTTTAAATGATTAGAAATGAGTTGTTTTGAAGTAAAAATTGTAGTAATAGCTCGTTTGAATGAGGTTGTTTAAAGTAATAAATAGTGCTTATAAAAGCTCATTTGTAATAGTTCCATAAAGTTCATTTATAATAGTTCCATAAAAGCTCAAAACAAACATCCCCTATGAGTCTTTCTGCGTAGTACTGTTTTCATTTGATTTTTCTCCTTATGGACTACTGAATTGCTTAATTCTTTTACTTAAGGTCGACCCTGATGAGGTAAATGCTCTGGCTCAACTAATGACATGGAAGACTGCTGTAGCAGATATTCCTTATGGAGGTGCAAAGGGTGGGATTGGATGCACTCCACGAGAATTAAGTATGAGCGAGTTGGAACGCCTGACTCGTGTATTTACTCAGAAGATCCATGACCTCATTGGTATACATACTGACATTCCAGCACCGGATATGGGCACAAATGCACAGGTTTGGTTCAGATAGTTTAAAGGTTTAATTGTATCCTTAGTTTATAGGCGTACTTCGAATATTTTCAGCAGGATGATTATCCTTAGTTCAGATAGTTTAAAGATTTGTGCAGACGATGGCCTGGATTTTGGACGAGTACTCTAAGTTTCATGGTCACTCGCCAGCTGTTGTGACGGGGAAGCCCATCGTAAGTAATCCAGACATGAAAATCCAAGAAGCTGATATGTGTTTGATGAATAGCATTGAATTCTTAAAGACCCCATTCTCTTGTTTTTTGACTTTTAGGACCTTGGTGGTTCCCTAGGTAGAGATGCTGCGACCGGGCGCGGTGTTGTTTTTGCTACAGAAGCTTTGCTTGCTGAGCATGGAAAGAAAGTCAAAGATTTAACATTTGTTATTCAGGTATATTAAAGTTCAAGCTTGCATAACTTAATCGTCTTGTTTGACAATGCTTTGTGTTGTCTTTGTAAAGATTCAGTATATCAATTGAAAACTGTCTATGAACTGCAAATTTAACAGGGATTTGGTAACGTGGGAACTTGGGCAGCAAGGCTAATCCATGAAAGAGGAGGAAAGGTTGTTGCAGTGAGCGATATCACCGGCGCTGTAACTAATCCAAACGGGATTAATATACCTGATCTGCTTGATCACAAAGAAAAAACTAATAGTCTTGTCAATTTCCAAGGTGCAGATGGCTTGAATCCAAACGAACTTCTAGTTCATGAATGTGATGTTCTTATCCCTTGTGCTTTAGGTGGAGTTTTGAACAGGTCTACCATCTTTTGATAACTCTTCTTTTTGCTGTCAAACATTTTTAATATCCGAAGATCTATTGTTGTTCATATATTCAAATTTATCTTAACCAATCTGGTTAAACTAACCTTTTGATTGATCGGTAATTTAACATGATTCAAGATTTACATATACTTTCCATTGTCGAGGTAAATTGTGCAGCTCATTGTGGCAAGCTAATTCCATTTTTTTCTTTACAATTGAAGGGAAAATGCTGCAGGTGTGAGAGCAAAGTTTATAGTAGAGGCAGCTAACCACCCAACTGACCCAGAAGCAGATGAGGTTATGTTTATAATCAGTCTTGGATTATTCATACAATATGCTTAGATTTGTGACAGTTCTGATTTCATTTCTACAGATCCTATCTAAGAAAGGAGTCATAATTCTTCCTGACATCTACGCCAACTCCGGTGGAGTCACCGTTAGTTATTTTGAGTGGGTTCAGGTAACTAACAAAACAAACATGAAAATTTTCACAAATACTATTTGTCTCCTGTGCTAATTTTTATCTAATAATTTATTTAAAAGTTATGGATAAGTACTAAAATTGGGTATTTAACTGATTACGAAACAAGCTGAAAGCTTAGGTGTAGAATAAACTTAGAGCATGTTTGGCTACCGTGGGAAGAAAAGGAAAGGAAAGAAAGAAAAGGGATGAAGAAAGGAAAGTGGGAGTAAATAAGTGATTGATGATGTAATTTAGTGGGTCAAATGGTAGGAAGGGATACCTTTCCTTCGCCCCTTCCCTTCGCATCCCTTCCCACCACCACCACATTAAACATGCCCTTAAAAGTTAAAACATAGGATATGTTGGTGAACAAGAAAAGTGAAAAGCGACTGACTTTGACATTGCAAACTAACTATACATAATTGTATGATATTTATGTTATTGTATATCATTCATCGTGCATTGTTCTTGTGGTCCGGAGGGGCTTGTGGAACAAAGAGGTTATTGATTCAATTCATAATAACTACTACCTATAAGAATTAGTTTCTTAAAAGTTCTTTGACAACCAAAACTATAAGAATAGTCAAATTTTTCGTAAGAATACTCATAGATACAAAAAGTTTATATTGTATATCATTTTTACGATTACGCATTTTCTCGTCTGATAACGAGTGCCATAATAGTGTAGAATCAAAATTACTTATATGCGAATAAAGATGCATGGCAATATGTTCCATTACTTTGGTTCAAATCTTTGGTAACTTAATCAGTTTCTTCGAGCTTGAGAAAAAATGAAACTCAGGTGAAGTAGTGAATAATAATTCAAGCTAAAAGGTGAAGTTCTTGTAAATTTTCAGAACATTCAAGGGTTCATGTGGGATGAAGAGAAGGTGAACAAGGAGCTTCAAAGGTACATGACAAGAGCTTTTTATAATATCAAAGGCATGTGCAAGTCACATGAGTGCAATCTTCGTATGGGTGCTTTTACATTGGCTGTCAACCGTGTGGCACGTGCGACCCTCTTGAGGGGTTGGGAGGCCTAGATATTTTATTAAGATGGATTATCACCACTAGTATTTCTAGGGTTTCACTTCCAATATCTCCCATTTCACTCCTTAATTTTAAGTGCTTAGATTATTAGCACTTCTTGCGTGTTGAAATTACTGTGTTTAATAAAGTTATTAACATTATTTCACCAAATTTAGTTAAGCTAAATCTAGAGTTTAGCTGGAGGTTTTTTTTTTTTTTTTTTTATTGAAAGTGTTGATGACGCCTTGATTTTTTTGTTTGTTAGCAATCCAGTTCAACACCACGGTCACCGGTTTAATCCTAAAAATCAGTATTTGATTCTGATTTATTTGAGAGCAGTAGCGTCTCTAGGTAGGATTTGTGGTCCTCTTCTCCCAATTTGTACTAAAATTTTTTTTTTTTTTTTAAACTAGAATCAGAGTTTCACTTCCTACATGAATGAAAGCACATGTACTCGTCTCTGATAAGGATGACAATTCTACCTGAATCTTCACATTGATATGATATTGTTCACTTTAGGCATATACATTTATGGCTTTATTTTTTGTTTCACTGAAAATACCTCAAATCAATGAAGATGATTGTCATCACTTATATACCTACGATCTTTCTCTATTCTAACCGATATGGAGCACTTTGTTTGCATCTCAACCGTCTCAAGGTTTGGACCCGAGAGACAAGGTTGAGAAAATTTTCCTAAATAAATGTTTAGTTGGTGCTTACATATTCGTAAGTAAGTGCATCTGTCTCTAGGCTTAACCCGAGATACAAGCTTGAGAAAAATTTTCCAAATACATGTTTTGTCGATGCTTATACTGTTTCTCTTGTTTTGTTGTTCATGTCCATGGTTATTCATTTACACCTGCTTTCTTGAGTTTTCTTCCCTTTGTTTGAAACATTGCTCTTCGTATAATATGTTTAGTATAGGATGAAAATGAAACGGAAACAATGCCGACACTTAATATACCTTTTTGGTCGCTGAACTTTTGTTTGTAATGAATCAATTTTTTGTTTGAATTTTAATATGTAATAAAATATGGATAGAATACAATTTTATTAGGATTTGAATTTTGTTTCATTTTAGTTTTTAAACTTTGAAATGGTTTGATTGGAAGTTAAAAGACAAATATGAACATATTTATTAAATTTATTTTAAAAGATGGTCATTTAAAAAAAAAACCCCTCGAACAACATATTTGTGATTTTTTTTTTCTTTTTATTTTACTCATAAAAAATCCCCGAAAGAAAATGCAGTTAATAAATTAACGCAATATTACATTTATGGGATTAATATGTCATACATTTTTATCCTTATGTTTAAAACATCAATCCTTCCATTTCATAAAATTAAAACTTCTCCTTAAAAAAAAAAAAAAATAAATAAATAAATATATATATATATATTGTGGGCAATTTTGGAGAAAAAATTAATCCAATTCGATATAAAATAATAAGTTCATTAAGCCATTTTTCCTTTCAAAAGGACATTACAAAATTCTAGTAACGTGTCTTTGATTTTTTGAATTTTATTTTTTATTTTATTTTGGTCCCTGAATTTTTAAAATTATATTTTTTAATTTGAATTGTTTTGATCTTTAAATTTTTCATATTTTAAATTGAGTTCCTAAACTTTGGAGAACAAAAAAAATTTTAAATTGCTTGGTAAATTTAAAATCAATATTAACTAAAATTTGTTCAATAAATATTATAATTTTCAATTTGAGACATTTTTAAAATTTATAGAAAAATGAAGATATTTAAAATAATGGTATTTTATACGAAAATATAACCCGTCTAAGAAGCCGTCTCTTCCCCCAACTGCCAAACGGAGTTTTCTTTTTTTTTTTTTTTTTTTTTTTTTCCTCTTCTGCAACATTTTCTTTTCTTCTTCCAAAATCTCAAAATGCTTTCAGTTTTCGCCATTTCCTCTTCTCATACTCAAATTTCTCTTCCTTCCTAATCATTCCTTCCTCTGATGCTTCCATCTCGTTTCTCCACCTCGCTTAATGTCGTCCTCCTCTTCATCTTCTTCTTTCTCTATCCCCTCTTTGTCCTCTTCTCCGTCGCCGTCTCTTCAGACGAGCTCCGGCAGCACCTCGATGAATTCTGAGCCCGAGCAGCGTCTCCGTGAGGCGGAGGATCGGCTTCGGGAAGCTATTGAGGAGCTTCAGCGGCGACAGCTGAAAGTAGCGGCATGTGGATCTCATCATCATCACAGCCAGGAGCAGCCTCCCCCTTGTGATCATGCTGCTTATGAGTCTTCCTGTGTGGCTAATGCCATTGGTAACCTCTGCCAGACCTTCCTCCTCTCTTATGGTGTTAGAGTTGGCATTGGTATACTTCTCCGCGCTTTCAAGCTTGCGCGGAGACAGTCATATTCATCGATCCTCGATCTCAAGGTTCGTTTTTTTTTTTTCTTTTTTTGGGCCTATTTTTGAATTGCTGCTTTCGGTATTTATTTATTGTTGTGTGATTGTCGATTGAAACTTTGAATTAGGGTTGGAAAAGGTTGATCGATTCACTTCAACATTTGGTTTTCTCCCTCTATTATTGTTGTTGCTATCGCTAAGGTTATTACTAAAACTGTGTAATCTGTGTAATCTGTGTAATCTTTGGTATCAGTTTCTTATTGCTTCTATCTGACTGTTCGGGTTAATGCAATTGTTGCTCTGCAATTGTTGTTGATTTTTCATTTTTGTTTTTGAAATGTATTGTTTCACCGTACATTTTGAAAATGAATTTGTATTGGGGGTGATTCATAATGAAATGGGTTGAATTTTGCATGAGTTAAAAATAATATTTCCCATAGTGTGTTTCCTTAGATTTTTCGACTTTAGGATTTAAGTTTTTTTGCTTTGTTTTTAACTTCTAATTAAAATCTTCCTAGTAATTATTGTCTGACGGAGCAATTATATTTAAATTGCTTCACTTTTCTAAAGTGAAAAAACGTATTACAATAAATGGTCTCTCTTCAATGAATTCTCCTGCTAGAATGATTAGGGATGAGTTTTCCGTTGCTCCCTCTTGTTGCTGTTCAATAGAATGCAAACAGTGTTGTGGGCTTTCTTGAATATGAAAGGGAAAAATAAATGTTCATTGTCTGTGCAATTTTTCTTCTTCTTCGTAACAGCTTTATAAGTTTGCTCAAGCTATCAAGAAGTGCAAACTAGGTGAAACTAGGTGGGACAATGACGCTTGTTGGATAAGTATGGCGAGAGGATTTGCGGTGGAAGTTTTCAAAGCTGATGGAAGTTTAAAGGAAGGCATTTCTTCGATACTAAAGGGCTGAAACTTGGTAGATTAACCTCTTACTAAGCCGATATCATGCTGGTGATTTTCATCCCATGCATTTTTTATGTGATCGGCGTAATGAGATAGCAGATGTTTTAATGTTCGTGATAGCAGCTGTGACACTCTCTGAGTTTTATCAAGGGTGGATCAAATCATGTACTTAACTTTGAAACGGTGGAATGGGGAGATTTGAAGTTTATTGGAATCGTTTGTGGGGTTTTATTACTTGTGACAGCAGCCGTTAATTTCTCTTATGCAGGGTGAGTGATGAAAACACGAACTTACCTTTTGAGATAGTGGAATAAGGAAGCTATGTACATTGAATTGCTTGTGGAGATTTTATTGTGGCAACAAGAGGTCGGAAATCTGGAGAAAAGGAGAAGAAAAAATAAGTCAAAGAAGAGCAAGGGCAAAATAAGGATACTGAACAGAAGAACGAGTGTGCGAGGAGTCCCAGTAAAAAATTAAACATCGTTTATGATGTGACAACGTAGAACGTGAGCAAGGGCGATGAGAGAAAGTGTCTTTTTGTTCGGCTGCCCTCCTAGTTAACTTTTTCCACATTGTACGTCAGAAAGGATCATATATAATTAATTTTGGAAAATGGGTCAATCCCATTTGATGGCGAGTTTTGATAGATGGAGGGGGCTCATATGAGCAGGAGGGTGAAATGGATCTTAAAAGCTTGGGACGTAAGGAGCTAATTTTTTGTATTGTCTGGCATTCGCAAAACCCAGAGTACTAGACTTATCTATTACACAGCCCTTTATAGAAAACTTCATTACCTTTGGAAGAAGAACTGGTGATAAAAACTTTCTTTACATTGGGCAGAAAAATACTCTACCCAGAAATACTTCGTTTCTCATTCTCATTTCTAATAGATGCTTATTACAAATTTACTAGTGATATATACGGTTTTGTTAAAATAAATTATTATTTTTTGTCACAAATGGTACTTTTGTGTTTTATGTTGCTTCAAAACTTTCTGTTGCCTCTCAGTCACATTTATTTGATTATCTAATTTTTTGAGGATTTACAGCTTCCTCCGTTCTCCCCATATGCTTGATTAATTTTTCCCTCCTGTTTACTCTTTTGTAGCTACTTGTCTCAGAGAAAGACTTGATAGTGAGGGAAGAAGCATGCCGGATTGGTTTGCTTTTTGGTGGTTTTACAGGGTCTTATCATGCCCTTAGATGCTTGCTTAGAAAGTGTAGGAAGAGAGAGACACCATTAAACGTGTAAGTCTTCAATCCATAAGAGCATCAATTTTCCCATTTTCCCATTCTTAATCTAATTGATTGGGAATAAGCACATTCCATATTTATGACATTGTGTAAGGGATGATGAGCAGAATTTTAGCAGGTTCAATGGCTGGTCTGTCTGTTTTAGCATTGGATGACTCTAATCGGAGGCGTACTCTTGCTTTATATCTTATGGCTAGACTTGCTCAGGTGCAGCGAACACAAGTTTACTTGTTTCAGGGAAAAAAATAACTTCAGTTTACTGTTGAGATGTAGTTTTTTTTTTCTCTCTTCTTTCTCCCGTTTCTTTGTCCCATTGTCTCTATTTTCATATGAATATTATCTTATTGGATTTTTCTTTTGACTTTCTTACTCTTCTTTTTAAAATTAGTGTGCCTATAATTCTGCGAAATCCAAGAACAAGTTCCACCTGTGGGGAAGTCATTGGAGACATGGTGATTCTCTGCTTTTTGCCATGGCATGTGCACAGGTAGTTTAAAGGCATATGGATTCTCTGCCTTTTATCTTGTCCCAGGTGTGATAGATTTCGAGATTTCTTGGGTTCATAAGTTTTGGTGTTTCTCATTGATGGAAGAGTTTCTTTGACCTTTTCCTTTAATGAGAAATGACTGGGATTTAAAAAAAAAAATATTCAGAGAATAGAATCAACAATAGTTTCATTAAAAGTATTGAAACAATTCCATGTATTTCTTCTCCTTGGTTAAATTAAATTGTAAAAGCTCAATAATTTTATGTCTTCAAAAGTTATTTCTTTTTTTAAGTTGGGTGATTTCATATTTTTAGCCAGAATTATGGGATTTTTTTTTCTTGATTAGAAGAATTATGGGATTCATCTCTACCTTTATGATGTCAGGCATTAATAATCATTGTAATACCCAGTTTTATATTAGTGATAAACTATTTGTTTCAGGTTATGTATGCCTTTGTAATGCGTCCTGAGAGCTTGCCCAAATCATATCGGGACTTTATTCAAAAGACAGGACCAGTTGCCAAACCTGTTTATAAGGCCGTACGAGATAGTTGTAGAGGCTACACCGTTGATGTTGCTTCACTTTCTTCTTACTTGTTTGATAAGCAAAAATCTGGCTGTGAAAATCTAGAGGAATTTCCCTCCATTATTCCGTGTAGTATAATCCATCCTCACACGAGTTCGTGCATGGCTCACAACGGGAAAGCAGCATCAGCCACATTCAAGAAGACATTTCCTCTTTACTTCTCTTTGACATTTGTACCATTTGTTGTTCTGCACCTACAAAAAGTAAGTTCGCCCTAAAATTTACTTTACTATTTAGTCTATTTTCTACTACCAGGTAGGCCACCAAAATTATGTTACTTTGTTAGAGCTGCCATTGTTTATGATTGGTGGTTTGCCTATGAAATGTACATGAGAAAGATATATAGAATCCAAGGAGTTACAAAAATGCTCTTCTAAGTCCATGAAATTGAAATATATACTTACACTCGTATTATTTGATATGCTTTTATTTTTAACCATCATGAGTTGATCTAACAGTTAGAGTCTTAGGTAGGGATTCAAAAGGTGATGTGTTCAATTCATCACATCCAACTGTTATAGGATCAGGCTCAAGTGCAATGTTCCTTGAGAATTGTCGAGATACATGTAAGCGGGTCAGAACATTCATGGATATATACTTTTTTTAAAACACTCAACCGATATTAATATATATATATATATATATATATATATATATATGTATGTATGTATGTATGTATGTATGTATGTATGTATGTATGTATGTATGTATATATATGTATGTATGTGTACACATATATTTTTTAGTTTTTATTTCTCTCAGAAGATTCTCTTAATAAAAATGTTTAGATAGTAAGTGCCCCTTTATTTGTTGCTGACGTCTTTTTTTTTATTTAGTTCTTGACCTTGTTGCTGGTTATCATGATTCATATTTTTACAGTTCATGGATGCTCCCGGCCGTACCTGTTGGCTTGCTGTCAAAGGTGCAGTTCGCTCAACAAGTTTTTTGTCTGCCTTTGTTGGCATTTTTCAGGTCATTGTTTTCTTGATCTTTATTCTCACGTTAATATCAGTTGAAATCTGTAAGATACCATTCTGAAATATTTGGGATGATTCTAGGCGGTCATTTGTTTGCATAGGAAAGTTGCAACCAGGGACCACAAACTCGTATATTGGGTTGCCGGTGGATTTTCTGCCCTTTCAGTTCTCTTAGAGAAGAAGGGAAGACGATCTGAGCTAGCTCTCTATGTTCTTCCACGTGCAGTAGATTCTTGGTGGTATATCTTGGTAAATCGCCACTTGCTTCCCAACATAAAAAATGCCGAGGTATTTTGATTGCATCAATTCAAATATGATTGACGTTAAGGGTGTGTTGGGGGCACGATTATTATAACAGGACGAAGGGTTATTATAGATAGGATGAGAGATTACATGCTAATCATAGGTTAATATAACCTGTGACCCATCCCCTATGAGCGGCTGTGGCACAGTGATTAAGCACCTGAGTCGTGTGGTATGCACCCTTTGAAGTCTCAGTTTCGAGGTCGTTGTGGGATTAATTTTTCAAGCAACCCCAAATTTTGCCTATGCTTCCTAAGTTGTCTCTCGGTGCATGGCATAGGGACGGTGTGGTTGTTCTTGGGTTAGAGGAGCGAAACTCCAAATTCCTGGATCGTTAAGAAAAAATCATGTGACATAAACACGTGTTTGGTTATTATAACCCAATCCTTACACACCCTTAAACCGGACAGGCCTCCCCTAAAAGTTAATGCTTTGACCTGGGAATTGCGGATTAGTTGTCCACACCTGTATGTTATAATTCCTGAGAAACAATGATTTTTGTGCTTCTATCTTTGTTTTGTTTTTTTTTTGATATCCTTAACTATTCGGGTCAGCTTGTGGGCACCTCGACTTATGTCACGGAGCATACCGCTTGACCTTACAATATTTGGATGTCAAGGAAACCCGTAGAAAATTAATTTCTAGATAGGTGTTAACCATGAATTGAACCTGTCACGTATTCTATCTTAAATAATTATACATACCATCCACCAGTATACTCGCATGTGTTAATGGCCTTGATAACTTGCTATGTCACATTGTAAATGCGCTCTCGAACCTCGTTTGGTGGTGTGCCGGCTTGTTTCCATAAGAGTATATATTCATGTGGGGATCTACTAGTGTTGGAAAAGTTTAAGCTTGTAAGATATACTAGAGCCTAGTAGGCAAACCTGATATTCGATGTTCTATTAAACTCCCAAATAAAATTATCTTTCTGTTTGGTAATATGAACAGGTCTTCCTATTCTCAATTTGTATGGGAGGAATCATGTATTACTTGGAATATGAGCCAGATACTATGGCTCCATTTCTCCGGGGTCTGATCCGCCGCTTCCTCTCTAGCAGAATCAGCAATTCGGGCACATCTTCTCGTCGAGATGTTCCGCAGTCTTATTTAAGCACGCTTGATGCGATTAAGAAACCAAATTTGGAAGAAAGTAGGGAAATTGAAGCTGCAGAGTCTAAGAAGTATAACCTTGAATCAATTCCAGGCTTATAGAGAAAACAGGAGCCACAAAATGCAAGCTGCACAGTCCACATTCAACTTTGTGCAATCTTTGCATACAGGGAGCCTTTTCCTTTAGTTTTTTGGTTCGGCTCATTTGTCTTTGGGTTTTTTATTTATTTATTATTATTTTTTTTTTTTAATGTCGTTTAGAGTTGTAAGAATAAATTATAATTAAATTATAAATTTAGTACGTTTGAATGTGCAGTGGTGTGTGCTCATGACTAAGAGATCATGAGTTTGATTTTTTCATTGCAATAAAAAAAGTTGAGCTAATTTAGCTAGCCCACCTTGACCTTATCCGCTTTGCTCTTTTGCTCCAATAATTTAATTATCTCATGCTTTTTATGACTCAGGGAATTCGGAGATTCGTGAATCTACAGTAGTTGTGACCTCGAGGGAAGAACATCTTCAAGCTTCAACCATTATGTTGCCTTTAAGAGACGTTATCTCATGCGTTTCATAACATGCAAAACTATCCGAACAATCATTTAATACTTAGATAAATTGTGTATAAGAACTAATGAGATATAATTTATAAATACAATTTTATCATAAATTCAGATCCATTTTAAATGAAATTCATCAATTTGAAATGAAATCGGTATTTCTTTTTTTTTTTTTATCAATTCTCAGATTATGATAATTTGGTTAATGTAATTGAGAATTTTGGTCTAATCATTATGTATATGGTATAAACAATTTCAAAGAAAGGAGAGTGAAAAACTTTGAAATCTCTCGTTATTTCACCTTTTTTTTAACCATAATAATAATAAAGTTGGGAGACTTTTAACTCTAAATCTCTTCCTCTATACCTATTAATTGAATTATGTTCGCTACGATTTTATCATCTCATTTATAGGTTCATATCCTTCACATATTATTTAATTATTATTATTATTTTCATATCTTTACTTCCAGATTTTATAAATCTATCTTCAAGCTAAGTGTAATAACGTTCAATAAAATTTTTAAATTTATATTTCACATCATAACATAATTTTAATGGTTTTTAAAAATGAAAAAAATTTGTCATTGTGATGGTGAGTGATAAATGTAATAACAGATATGAAATTTGTGGTTGAAATCATATTAAGACATATATTATATCAAAGCCTTGATTAATAATTATTTGATTTTTGTTTGTTTTTTTTTTAAGTAACTTGTTTTATTTATAAATGGTATTATGGAAACTCGAACTACTAACCGAGTGGATGCTAATCCATCATTAGTGTCAGTTGAGGTATGTTCGCTTGATATTTTTTTAAGTTTCGTATATGTAGAATTTCTGAATATAATATATATAAATAAAGTTTTTACCGAATAAAAAATAATCATGCATTATAAAAATATTATGTATTCTTTTTTTAGTTTAAAGTAATTGAGCAGAAGATTCAACGTTAAAATATCATTTTTGATCTCTAAATTTTGAGATTTATTTTAATTTTAAATTTTTAAAAGTTCAATTTCAATTCATTTTTTGTTCATAGACGGTAAAAAAAAATTTCATTTTAATGTTTATAGTTTTTAAAAGGTTTAAAATAAACTTTTATAATAGATTTGAAGTTCATTTTTTTTTTAATTAGTTCAATAATATTAATGATTTTATTATAAATAAAGAAAATAGGCGAACATATTTCTTAAATTTATAGAAAAAAGATGATTAATTATTTAATTAAACAACCAAAAAAAAAATCAAATAAGGATCAAATTAATTTATTTTAAAAATATAGGGACTAAGATTGAACATTTTGAAAGTTAAGAGACCAAAATGAAATAATTTTGAAACTACAGGAGCAAAACCGAGCAAACTTGAATGTTCATTGATTAAATATGAACTTTTGATAGTCGAAAGACCAAAATGAAACAAATTTCAAAGTACAGAAACAAAAAATGATATTTTAACCAAAATTCAACCGGACACAATTGCTTTCAAATAAATGAGAGCAAATACTAATTTGATCGAACCTGTGACGTGATGTTTGAATTAGATTATCATCCAAACATATGACTTTAATTATAGATTGTACCTGATATTATCCAACTACCAAGTACATAGTTTCCAATTCCAATCTTCTCCCTTCAATAGTGTTGTTGGTCAGCGTATATAATATATGTACATATTTTCCAAACTTAACGCTACTCATTCAAAATAACTACCGCTATACGAAATGAACCTATAATACATAATTACACAACAAAAATCCACACATTCATAGCCAAATTGCTATTGCTATCTTCCATTCCCAAGAACTAAACTGAACCCATCAAAGTTTTCAGGCTCCACTTTCTTCTTCCCTTTCTTTGAATCAATCCACGACTTCTTTCATCATGAAGTTGTAATTTGTAGCACAGTTTTTCAATTCCCATTTCTTTTTAACTTAGCTTGCCATTGCCAATGGCGTATTCAACGGTGCTTCCCTTGGCCTTTGCTTCATCTTCCAAGGTATGTAAACAAACTTCTGCTTCATCTTCTTCAATTGAGCAACATAGTGAAATCAATACAATTACGCCTCAGAAATTTCGCTACAGTAGAGCTTCTCCCTCTGTTAGATGGCCAAACCTGAAATTAACTGAGGGTTTTCAGTTACCTTCTCAAACCCATTTGAAGGCTCCTTCTCCTTCGCAAACCCACGTAGTCGATGAAGCAGAGGTTTCTTCGAAAACTCTAAGTTCTGAGATTAGGGTTGGGAGTTATGTAGAAGATGAGTTAGAGTCTGTGGGGACGGTGAGTGATGAAACTCGAGAGGTTTTAGGGAAACCCAGCAGGACGAGAGTGAAGAAGATGAACAAATTGGCGCTCAAGAGAGCGAAAGATTGGAGGGAGAGAGTGCAATTTTTGACTGATAGAATTTTAGGGTTGAAACATGATGAATTTGTGGCTGATGTGTTGGATGATAGGAAGGTTCAAATGACACCCACTGATTTTTGCTTTGTAGTGAAATGGGTGGGGCTTTCCAATTGGCATAGGGCTTTGGAGGTTTATGAATGGTTAAATTTGAAGCATTGGTATTCGCCCAATGCTCGGATGTTGGCTACTATCTTGGCAGTGCTTGGAAAGGCGAATCAGGAAGCGTTGGCCGTAGAAATTTTTACTAGGTCTGAGTCTGCCATTGGCAATACTGTCCAAGTATACAATGCTATGATGGGTGTATACGCACGGAACGGTCGGTTTGTTCAAGTTCAAGAGCTGCTTGATTTAATGCGTATGAGAGGATGTGAGCCTGACTTGGTGAGTTTCAACACTATGATAAATGCTCGTATGAAGTCGGGACCCATGACACCGAACTTATCACTTCAATTTCTAAATGTGGTAAGGAAGTCGGGTGTTAGACCGGATATAATAACTTATAATACTTTAATTAGTGCTTGTTCCCGCGAGTCGAATCTTGAAGAAGCAATGAAGGTATATAATGACATGGAGAGACATAAATGTCAACCTGATTTATGGACTTACAATGCTATGATATCAGTTTATGGGAGATGTGGGCTGGCCAGCAGAGCTGAGCGGCTCTTTAAGGAATTAGAGTCCAAAGGGTTCTTTCCAGATGCAGTGACATATAATTCTCTATTATATGCTTTTGCTAGAGAAGGGAATATAGAGAAGGTGAAGGAGATTTGTGAAGAAATGATAAACAATGGATTTGGTAAAGACGAGATGACATATAATACAATTATCCACATGTATGGGAAGCAGGAGCAGCATGATCTCGCGTTTCAGCTTTATAGGGATATGAAATTGTCAGGCCGAGTTCCTGATGAAGTTACATACACTGTTCTTATTGATTCACTTGGAAAGTCTAGTAAAATAGAAGAAGCTGCAAAAGTAATGACTGAGATGTTGGATTCTGGAGTCAAACCCACTCTAAGGACATATAGTGCTTTAATATGCGGGTATGGAAAGGCCGGGAAACCTGTAGAAGCTGAAAAAACATTTGATTGTATGCTTAGGTCTGGGATTAGACCTGATTATTTGGCATTCTCGGTTATGATCGATCTTTTTCTTAGGTTCAATGAGACAAAGAAGGCAATGTCTTTGTACAGAGAAATGATGGGTAATGGTCTAACACCAGATGGTGCTCTCTATGAGGTAATGCTTCGAAACCTCGTGAAAGAAAATAAGTTGGATGATATCGACAAAGTAATAAGAGACATGCAAGAACAATGTGGTATGAATCCTCTAGACATTTCTTCAATTCTTCTAAAAGGAGAATGCTATGATCATGCTGCTAAAATGTTGAGATTGGCCATTGACACTGGCTATGACCTAGACCATAAGAACTTATTATCTATTGTGAGTACATATAGTTTGTCTGGCAGGCACTTGGAAGCTTGTGAATTACTAGAATTTTTGAAAGAGAGGACTTCAAGTTCCAATCAGCTGGTAACTGAATCACTGATAGTTGTACGTTGTAAGGCTAAGCAAATAGATGCTGCTCTAGTGGAATATGGTAATTTAACTAGCGGGTTTGGTTCATTTGGCAAAAGTTCATTAGTGTATGAATGTTTGATCCAAGGATGCCAGGAAAAGGAACTCTTTGATACAGCATCTCTCATTTTTTCAGACATGTTGTTCTATGGTATCAAAATTTCAGAAAACCTTTACCAAGTCATGATGCGTATGCATTGTAAAACTGGATATCCTGAAATAGCCCATTATTTGCTTGAACGTGCAGAACTTGAAGGGGTTGTAGTAGATGATGTCTCTACTCATGTTAAAATTATTGAAGCATATGGAGAACTAAAACTATGGCAGAAAGCTGAAAGTTTGGTTGGAAACCTGAGGCTAAAACTAGCTACAATTGATAGCAAGATTTGGAATGCATTAATACAAGCTTATGCCAAAAGTGGTTGCTATGAACGTGCAAGGGCTGTTTTTAATACCATGATGCGCGATGGTCCTTCTCCGACAGTGAATTCCATAAATGGTTTACTGCAAGCATTGATTGTTGATAATCGGTTAAAGGAGCTTTATGTAGTAGTCCAGGAGTTGCAAGATATGGGCTTTAAGATAAGCAAAAGTTCTGTTCTTTTAATGCTTGATGCATTTGCTCGAGATGGGAACATATTTGAGGTGAAGAAAATTTATCATGGAATGAAAGCTGCAGGATATCTTCCAACAATGAATCTTTATAGGAGTATGATTGCATTGTTATGCAAGGGAAAACGAGTTAGGGATGTTGAGGCTATGCTATCAGAAATAGAGGAGGCCGGATTTAAACCTGATCTATCCGTATTGAATTCTGTGATCAAGTTGTATGTAGGAGTTGAAGATTTCAAAAATGCTTCTAGAGTGTACCAGCTAATACACGAAACTGGACTTGCACCAGATGAGGATACTTATAATTCCTTAATTATAATGTATTGTAGAGATTGTAGACCAGAAGAGGGGTTGTCACTGATGCAAGAAATGAAAAGGCGCGGTATGGAGCCTGTCTTGGACACCTATAAAAGTCTGATTTCAGCACTATCCAAACGGCGGTTGGTCGAAGAAGCAGAGGAGCTTTTCGAGGAGTTGAGATCAAATGGATGTAAATTAGATCGGTTTTTTTATCATGTAATGATGAAGATGTTTAGAAATTCAGGAAATCATTTGAAAGCAGAACGCTTACTCGTCACGATGAAAGAGACAGGGATAGATCCCACTGTTGCCACAATGCACTTGTTAATGGTTTCGTATGGCAGTTCCGGGCACCCTAAGGAAGCTGAAAAGGTTCTCAATGATCTGAAAGCAACTGGTATGAACCTTGATACATTACCATATACTTCAGTAATTGATGCCTATCTCAGAAACGGAGATTACAATGGTGGAATCCAGAAACTTATGGAAATGAAGGCAGATGGTATAGAGCCAGACTACAGAATATGGACGTGCTTTATTAGGGCTGCAAGTTTGTCTGAACGTACAAGTGAAGCCATTAATATTTTAAATGCATTGCGAGATGTAGGATTCGATCTTCCAATCAGGTATCCACTAACTTTTCTAATGTTTAAAGAGAGACTACATTTCTGTCGTCTTTTAATACGATGTTTTAAAGTAATTTTCATAAATTGTTGTTACATGGTAAAGCTTCTCTTGAAGGTTTTTAACAGAAAAATCACAGTCACTGGTTTTGGAGGCTGACCAATATCTAGAGAGACTTGGAGCCCTGGAAGATAAGGACGCAGCATTTAACTTTGTCAATGCCTTAGAGGATCTGTTGTGGGCATTTGAACTCCGAGCAACTGCATCATGGGTTTTCCAGTTGGCAGTCAAGAGAAATATATATCGACAGGATATATTCAGGTGAATGCTAGTTCGTGATTCTGTCTATCAAATTTGTTTACCTACCAGTAGGGGCATTGCCTTAATCAAGGGTGACCATGTTTAGAAGAGGAGTGATGTTTTTAGCCTCATTGTAGCTAGATTATGGGATTGGAGGCGATTTCTTTGTTACTTATATTAAATTGTTCAACTACTTTCTCATCCGCCTAGTCTAATTATGCAGGGTAGCTGACAAGGACTGGGGTGCTGATTTTAGGAAGCTATCTGCTGGTTCAGCCCTTGTTGCTCTGACGTTATGGCTTGACCATATGCAGGCTAGTTCTTTTACTACGTTGTGCTAAATATTTTCCAGATGAAGCTACCTCTACAATGTTTGAAACTGTTAGCTGAGTTACGATTGTGCATATTTTTTAGGTATAAAGTTATTGGTGTAGGTTAGATAGATTCTAGTTAGTTAAACGGTATGAACCCATCTAAGTCTCTATGTCTATCTTTAAACTAGTCTTGTTTAAATAGGATAAGTAGAGAAGTTCGAAAGTCCAGGGAAAGTACAATCCAGAAGAATGATGTTAGCCGTCGAGAGAACTAAATCCCTCCGTTCTATATCCGTATTACTTCATATCGCCCTCCTCTCCTACATGTATTTCTGACTCTCTTTCTCTCTCTCTCTCGCATGCCAACTATTTCTTGAAATGTCCCAGTTTGCCCTTCCTTGTATCTATTACTAGTGTGCAGAACTGATGATGGTGATCTATCATTACCTCCAAGGCAGAGAAACATATTGTCCAGGAGCTAAAAGGGCTGGCTACTCTTACTCAAAAAATTCGAGCCGTGACTCATTGGTTTATTCCATTTTTTTGCATCATGAGATTTTCTAGGCACGTAGGTTATTAATCTATTTTTCTGTTCTCTAGAAAGTTTTGGCTCTATTTTTGGCCTCTCGCCCAACCACTTAAGAGGACCCCTTTTGTTTGAATGAGGCAATCAGAGGCATTCTGACTACTTATAATGACCATGGCTAATAAATTAACGTTTTTCTTTTACCAGCGGATTTATGTCCGACTCCTATATCAATCTATAATGTCTGCTATATTGTTGCAGGATGCATCCTTGCAAGGTTTCCCAGAATCTTCAAAATCCGTTGTTCTGATCACTGGAACAGCAGAGTATAACATGATTTCGCTCAATAGCACTCTAAAAGTATGCCTATGGGAGATGGGTTCTCCTTTTCTTCCTTGTAGAACACGGAGCGGTCTCCTTATAGCAAAAGCTCATTCTCTCAGGATGTGGCTAAAAGATTCCTCTTTCTGTTTGGACCTTGAGTTGAAAGATGCCCCATCTCTCCCAGAATTGAATTCGATGAAGCTGGTTGACGGGTGCTTCATAAGACGAGGCCTTGTTCCTGCATTCAAGGACATAACTGAAAGACTGGGATTTGTGAGGCCCAAGAAATTCTCTAGGTTGGCTTTGCTTCCTGATGAAAAGAGGGACAGGATCATTAAAGCTGATATAGAAGGTAGGAAGGAGAAGCTTGAAAAAGTGAAAAAAATGATCAAGTCTGGGAAGGTTAGGAGGATAACAAAGATCAAAAAGAGAACATACCATCCTAGACTCAATGCTGTGAAGAAAAATTAGAAAATTATGGATGGTATAGCTTAAGCTTTTGGTAAATAAGCTTTTCTTTTTCATTTTGCCCCTTGTCACCTCTAGTCATGAACGGCAGTATTAACTATAACTATGAAATTCTAACAATGCCGTTCACTCTCTACCGCTTGGCATTGATGTATCATTCACTTAATACCTCTTTGCATGCGGTTGGTCATCTTGCAGGGCCGAGAACTGGAAAAACAAAAGGTCTGAATTTTCTTTATTTATTTTAGGGTAAATTGTATATTTAGTCCATATAGTTTGGAGAAAGTTAGAGTTTAGTTCTTATGGTTTAAAAATCTAGACTATAGTCTTATAGTTTGGAGAAATATAGAATTTAGTCTCTATGGTTTGAAGAAATAGAATTTAGTCTCTCTAATTTGATAAAACGTAAAAAATAGTTCATGTTATTCGTAAATCGTAGGTGAATTAAGTACGTAGATGTGATGTATGAATTATGTGTTTTTTGTTCAATCAATTACTTATCTCACACTCTCATCATTAAACACAAAAATAACTTAACTTCTACATATTTTATTCTCCAATAATTACGAAGACGACTATTTTTTAGATTTTATCAAACCTTAGTGACTAAATTCTAATTTTTCAAACCATAAGAACTAAATTGTAGATTTTTCCAAACAGGATTGAAGTCATGATTTTTAAACCATAAGGACTAAATTCTAGCTTTCTTCAAACCAGATGGACTAAATTTATAATTTACCCTTTATTCTACTTTGAATTAATAGAGTAAGTATTGACAATGACTGCACACTTTTCCTCGATTAAATTAAGGTGGATCATAGCTCGACTATCATTTTTCCTTTCAAATACCTGGTGGAGTGAGACTCTCCTCAAGAAAGAATATTGGCGAAAGTTCAATTGCACTTGCAAAAGCGACAATTTGGAGTTTAGGCATCAACTCCATTATGGAAACTGTCGCTGCTTTTACTACAGTGAGGTAGACCCCTTAAATATATGTTTGTCTATGCTTTAACTGGAGTATTATTTGTTAATGGTATATTTTTTTTATATCTGTGAGTGTTCAGACTAGCTTACACACACCTCGACTTTTTTTATGAGACAAACTGCTGTCCCTACAATATTTGACTGGCAAGAAAATCCGTAGGAAATTAATTTTTAGGTATGTGACCATCATGAACACATGAACTTTTGGTTTTTCAATACCCTCTTGACTACTAGGCCAACCCATGACAATGTCGGTATGGTTTTTTAGATATCGTTTGCACTGAACAATCAACAATCGATAACCCTTGTCTGTTTTTTTGCTTCCTATCAAGTCTGGTATTTGATGATTTCAATTTTGGAACTATTTTCCTCTGTGGATGAATCTCAATGATTTTGTGATTACTACCAGTCAGATGCAGGCTTAAACAAATTTCTGTCATAGTCGTCTAAACTCCTAATCAGAAGCAGATCTTACATGATTGGGCCTCATTAAATTCTATGTTTTTCTCTCGGGCTTGGTCTCTAAGGTCTCTTGTAATTATTCGCTAGGTATATCTTACATGATTGGAGAACATTTTTTCATGCCTGTGCTACATTTTTGTGTGGGCAGTTTGGTTTTTGTATTCTCTTTCATTTTAATCTCAATAAAAGTTCAGTTTATTATCGAAAAAAATAAAATAAAAATAAAGCAGATCTTCCTAAACATTACCAGAAACAGGTTATGGTGCGCAACTATCTTACAATTATCATTGAGGATATGACTAAAAGCCTCCCGCATTAGAATATGTATCATTCTCATCTATCACCATTTTATGGGTACCGTTGATATTCTTTTTGTTCCCTGCAAGCTTCGCTTTCGGCAGATTGCTTGTCGATCTGTACGTTCTGTACTGGATGACTCAAACTAGGATCACGAGGCTTGCTCCGGTGCAGAGATTCATTCATTCACTTCGACTATGTTGATCTGTTTTTCTGTAAAATTTAATTCTTTCTAACGAAATTTTACTATATATTTACCCTCTAGGGAAGCAATGGAAGATATGGTGATTCTTTGCTCTAGCCTGCCATTTTTACAGGTATCATCAACTTCATAAGCTTGAATCTTCTGGCAACAGTTATTACTTATGGTTCTGGATGAATTTAAGCTGTTGTGGAGATGAAGATGAACATGTTGTATTATCGAGAGTATTTTTTTCATTCGTAATTATTCGGGTCAGTTTGAGTGTTGTATAGTGTATATAGTATGCCAAAATTTTTATTATTTGGAATATATTCTATTGTAATAACTTGGATCTGATCTTTATCTTGAAAATAAACTTGTATATGATCTCATATCTGTTTCAGTTTAAGATTCTTTTTTCATGCAATTAGTTAAATTTGTTTTCTCTGATCTAAAGCAGTTCGTATTTTTGCTTCTGTTGTATGTACCAACTTAAAGTATATTTGTGCAAAATGAACATTAGGGGTTTGACAAAACATAGAATGAATGACAATATAGACGTAAAAATTATCTTATCATAGCCACTTTGTACAACATAAACATAGATATAAATTTGGTTAATAAGTTGGCACCTGAGCACAATTTCAATCTGGTCTTTCTTTTTTTGAGTTGTTATAACCTTTGTAGATGAGAAATTTGAATTCATGATTTTTGATCGTCGATCGAATATTAAGGGTGTGTTTGGAGCACCGGTTTGGTTATAATAGACGATGTGTTATAATAAACTGTTGGTTATAATATTATAATAGTAGTTATGATAAATGGCGTTTGAGGTGCATGTTATTATAAAATGAGTTTAAGAAAATAAATTCAATTTTTTTTTTAAAGAAAATAATGCTAATTAATATTGGATCTAATGAAAATAAATTAACATTTTTTGTTTTTATTAGTTGGATTTTTTGTATTCTATTTTGCATATATTGTATATTAATATAATTATGGACTAAATGTAAGTATATTAGTATAGTTTAATATGAAAATCTTGATTAAAAATGATTTTTTTTAATCCAAATAATACATTTCTTTTTGAAAATAAGCTTCTCCCATTAGTAAAAAGAATTTAAATAATGAAAATAATGGTTTTGAATGAACAAAAAATAGTAATTAAAGTGAATCCTAATATTAATAGATCAAGAAACATAGTCGCATGAGAATTTCAAAATTTTAAAAAAATATATGAATTCAAATATTTATGCAATAAAAAAGTGAGCAATTTCAGTTCAAATATTGAATTAGTGTATATTAAAAAAAGGAAATTTTTCGGAAAAAAAAAAAAAAAGATTTTATACCTGACAATGTGCGAGCATCACTTTATTCTCATTGAACAATAAAATTGGAATTCATTTTATATATTTGATGACTTTTACTCTATTTTAAGTGAATTTTACACTCTGTGGGAGTGTCTTTTGGACTATTTGAGAGTGTATATCATAAGTAACTTCCGTTTAAAATAAACGGTATCCTAAACAATGATCGCCCAACCGCTCATTTTGAAATTGGGAGCCCAAACACACTCTAATGATCTATTGATCCTATTTGCATTGCATTTTAGGTCTTCAATTCAATAACCGTCAAACTTATTTTCCTTATTATTTTGGCTTAATTTCAAAAAAATGACTAATAGATCATTTGTTCAATAATATTTTAATTTTTTTAAAAAAAATTCAAAAAGGTTTTTAAAAAATCCAACTTGGTTTTTTCTAGTATCTTTATTTGTTAAAGTTTAAACTTCAACTTATAGATACAATATTATAAGTTAAAACCAATGTTAGGAGTTTAGAGACCAAATTAAAATTTTTAAATATTTAAGAAGACATGTGTTATATCCATTATTGTCATCTAATTAGAAAATAATTTTTATAGGTATATTCGTAATAAAAAAATAGTGTATGTTTATTTGGCTTCGCTAGGATGAAAATAAAAGAGAATCGATCAAATACCATGTCTGACCCGCAAGATTATGTTTCTTTCCATCCCACAAACAACTAATTAACTCTCATTTTCTTTCTTTTCTCGCCATAACCTTACGCATGTCGAGAGGAAAAGTGTTACATAATAATAATAATAATAATAATAATAATAATAAAATAACAATTTCTCTAAATTCTTTGAACTCTACATTTTACTTAGACATTAAAAAAAATTAAACCATGAATAAATTGCAAATTTTGATTTTAATTTCTCAGATTTAGTTAATATAGACATATAACCCATACCCTTGAATTTCTAATTATCCCTATGTTTTGGTGTATGGGTAAAAAGAAAAGCCAAATAAATATAGGAATTTTTATATTTAAGAAAAGGTAGAAAATTGTAAAAGAAATAAAAGCCGGTTCAAAAGAACCGGAAGGAGTAATTAGGGTTTTGTCAATGGCCGCTATATATAAAGTTTTGGCAGCCATTGATTACAGAAGGAGCGAAGAGACTGAAACTACAGCAGGGGCGCAGAGAGGAGAAAAGGTTCGTTTTCATTGTAATTTCGATTCTATGTGTTACGTTCTGCCGCATACTTTACTTTGAACTCCATTTCTCGGTAACTGTTCAATGTTAGATTAGGGTTTTTAGCTCCTTAATTACCAGTTTTGCCCAATCTGTATAGAAGGATTGTTGGGATTTATGTTTTGCTTTTCTGAATTTTCTTGGTATCCCACGAATTGTGGCTAAAGCGTTTCAGCTTGTGGTTTTTATTTGAAGGATTTGGTTATCTGTTTCATTAGTTTTCGCTTAGGGTTTCGTTTCATGGAGTTGCTGGAAGTTTTGTGTTCGTATTAGCCCTATATTCTTAAAGAAAACAGTTCAAATTAAGTTTTATGTATTTGTATCGATGTGTTCAACGGAACATATCTTGATCCATGTTACACATCTACCAAGTTTGTACTTTGCGACAATACAAAACATGAATGAATGAAGCTTTTGTCTTTGTATTTTGTTGGAGTTTGCTTAATCTAATGATTGATCAGGTAAGTCATGAAGCACAACAATGTTATCCCTAGTTCGCACTTTAGGAAGCATTGGCAAAATTATGTTAGAACTTGGTTCAACCAACCTGCTCGGAAAACAAGGAGAAGGAATGGTGAGTGCCTGGGTTTTCTGCTAGTTCATCCATGGTTAAATTTTGTGTTTCTAACTGATGTTGGATTCTCTTGTGTAAATTGTCACTAGCTCGTCAGGCGAAGGCTGTGAAAGCTTTCCCTCGGCCTACTGCTGGACCACTTCGTCCAATTGTTCATGGACAGACATTGAAGTATAACATGAAAGTGAGGGCTGGTAGAGGCTTCTCTTTGGAAGAACTGAAGGTGGGATTATTTTTCAGTTTTTGGAGTTTTGAGGATATGAATGCAAATAAATGCATATCTTATCCGTAGTGGTTGAAGGTTTGGGTTTTGAAGGTGTGCTCCCTTGAAGTCTCAAGTTCGAGACCCATATTTAACATTAATTTGTAGACGCCACTCTTGTCTCCATTATTTTGATGCCTCCCGGTGCCAGCCTAGGGACGGGTGTTGTTACCCTTATCCCGGGTATAGTGGAGCAAAGCTTTGATTTTTCAGTTTCATAAAAAATGCGTATCTTATCTAGAGCATACTTGAGTTGAGCAGAAAGTTCAAGAACATGTTTACCCATTTAGATGATCTTTTGGATTACATAGGAGAGATCAAATCATTCCTCTGGTTGATACTTTCTGAGATTGATAATTTTTTCATAAACCAGGCAGCTGGCATTCCAAAGAAATATGCACCAACAATTGGCATTGCAGTTGATCATCGCCGCAGAAACCGTTCACTGGAGGGTCTTCAAGCTAATGTGCAGAGGTTGAAGACTTACAAGGCCAAGGTGGTCGTTTTCCCACGACGTGCCCGCAAGTTTAAGGTAACAATTTAGAGTTCCAAATGCCTAAAGCATACATTCCTATTGAAGGAACTTCCTTGATCACTGATCATTTATAATTTTCTGTTTAATGTAGGCTGGTGATTCTACACCTGAGGAACTTGCAACTGCCACCCAGGTTCAAGGCTCTTACATGTCTATTGGACGAGAGAAGCCGTCGGTTGAGCTTGTGAAGGTCTCAGAAGAGATGAAATCTTTCAAGGCCTATGACAAGCTTCGTATTGAGCGAACGAATGCTCGTCATGCCGGTGCTCGGTTGAAGAGGGCTGCCGAGGCAGAGAAGGAAGAGAAGAAGTAAATGGTTCCCAGCTTGACTGTGTGCCCATATGTTTTGAATGAAAAATCAACTTTGATGTGTTTCGCCATTTAAATTTAGTATCTTTTTCCCTGCTTTTTGTCTGTGCAAACCTGAGTTATGAGTTCAATTTTGAAATGATTAGAGATTGTTTTTATAATGCAAATCAAACGTACGCGGATGCATTTGGTTCTCTCTCGTTATTAATGCATTATTAGAGGGCGTTTTGTGATAATGCATCTATTTGTTTTTAAGTAGAAGATGAGTAGTTAATCATTATTAAGAATAATTACTTGTTTGTAATTTGATCATAAAAAATATTTTTAATCTCTTATAAGATCATCTACGAATCACTCTTAATAAAAAATGCCTATGAATTTTAATAAATTCTAAAAATGTTCCAGAACTGTAACATGTATTGTTACATTTGGATAAAAATGTTAAAAAGTTTGATTTTTTAAGTATTAGAACTTAAAAAAAAAAAAGAAAATTAAAATACCCTCCACTTTTAAAATGCGCTTAAAATTAGATCACACTTCCATTTTATTAGTATCCCTTCAAAAACTTTATTAATTATTTCATCTTAAAATGTTTTTTTTTTTTAATAAAAATGAATATATTATTAACTTTGAATAACTATGATCAAACAAGTTCCAAAAAATTTAAATCTTTTGTCATAATAATAATAATTATATATATATATATATTTTAGATTAAAATGCAAATTATTATTAAGAAAAGTGAATATTCGGACTACTCATTCCTAATCCAAATTTGAAATTTGTCCAGCCAAACAAAATTGGCTGAAGATTGCACCAAGATCATGAGCAACCATATTTGCCGATCTTGGAATGAAGATACAAAGTACACGAAATGGCTTCTAGAGGGGATCAAAAGATGTAACAAATCAACCAACATTTTGCAATGAAGACCATTGTTGCACAAAATCAGGTCTCTTTTGCCAGGATATACAAGAGACATCACCCGGATCCCTTTACCAACTTTATCTCTAACAATAATATCGAAGCCACACGACACTCAAGAGACGGCCGCATCGACAATTAGCTTCAACATCACCTGCGACAGAAGAGCCCAACCTAGCCGCCTTGAGGTTTTTCCTCTGTCCACGTAGGGGTTTTGGATCGAAGAAATTCCTTATGATAATTATGGTTCCGTGCGCTCGGCTCCTTAATCTCTGGTATTGGTAACTCCTATTCCAATTTGTTACGATTATTCCATGTTGCCCAATGCGTAATTACAACAATCTCCATTTCATATGAGGAAAGACAACAAGCTAACAACAACAAAACTGTTCCCTAAGAAGATTGGTCAATGCTGGAAAAGTGTTTACCCAAACCTAAAGAACACCATATCCGTCGACGTCAACTTCACAAAATATTTGATTGAACCTACAATTTGCTGGCAAACTTCACCGAGAACTCACAAATAAGTTGAAAATCAAATATCGATCTTTAGAATCGAACTCGTGACATTTGAGTTGAATTAAATTAACACCAAACAATTAAATAACTGCGCCACTAACCTTCAGACAATTTTTGTAACTTTTGTTTGTACTCAATTCACATTTACAATTTTTTACGCAACGTACAAAGTTTATAGACATTTGCTCTAATTTTGCCAAATAAATTTACATACGATAGAATTTAGTTAAATATTAATATAGAAAACATTGTAGCCGCAGACGCGAGCCAACCATTTTTCCTAATTTCAGCAAAACCTTTTAACTTGCTGCAGAAGAAGCGAAAATCCCTGCAACAGTAATATTACTTGGGATGATAGCTTCAACCACTCTGCCGCCATGGCAGCCACCGCTCCAAGCTCCATTGAGGCTGAGGAGGAGCAGGCCCTTATTAATCCCTTTCCGTAGAAGCGTTGGATTCGTTCAGGCATACCGTCGCGACGGCGGCAACAGCGACGGTTTTAGCGAGGCCTGGAACAAAGTATGGCGAGGCGCCAACGATGGCTTCGAGAAATTCGTGTTCGAGGCCAGGAAGACTGCGGAGCGCCTCGACAGGGAGTACTCTGTGTCGCGCCGTGTTACTTCTGTTGCTCGATCGGCGACCGATCGGGCGCGCGAGATTGACAGGGAGTTTGGAATTGGATTGCGTTGGCGTAATTTTACTTTGGATTTCAGCAGAAATTGGCCAAGGGTTTGTACTGCGGTTTGATTGGTTTTCGTGCTTGTGAAATGAATTTGTGTAGATAGGGCCTGATTAGTTAATATCGACTGTGGAAGCGAGATTTTGGAATTTCCTGCTAGATTTGTTCTTAATTAATCCTCTATAAGATTAGCAGTCTGTTCGAGTGTCAATGCTTGATGTCATGATATTTATTATCTACTAGTTTCCATTGAAGTTCAATGATAATCACCGTTTTTACTTGCCTTTAAAATATATGCTGAATTTGTGATTTTCTTATCTGTTTTATTATCTAATGTCAGTGCCATTCCTTGTCATTCACTCTTATTTCCATTGGTATGTGCAGTATCGGAGGCAACTCAATGAATTTATGGACACGCCTGTAGGAAAAAGTTTTGTGGTACGTGGTATAAGCTTTTTATTTTAGATACGATCTTCTTATTAAGAATCTTTGTTTTAAGGTGATCTCTGTTTAAATCTAGTTTTTATAGACTAGCAATATTATGGCATCATTGCACTTAATTTTTACGATAAGAATAATGTCCCATGTAGCGCATTTTCTTGGAGATGAATGCAAATGAGTCCATTGAAAGTCATAGTTTAGGATGCGTAAAAAGAATCTGCAATATTGTCCTACTCAAAATGCTTTTGCTCTCCTCTATTGTTTAAACTTATTTGATTTGTTTCAGTCATACATCACAAAGGAGGCCAGTGGAGATCTAATCTAAATCCAAAGACATGTATTTATGTTACATTAGCTAAATGGTGGAACTGTGGACCTATCATATTTCCTAGGTTTAGAATATGTTAAGCTGTATACTGTGTGTGTGTTTTTCTTTTAATGATCACAAACTTCTCATTAAGAAAATGAAAAGGAAATACATCAAGATAACAAGCCCCAAATGGGGACAAAAAGAAGCAACAAGAAAACAAACAAGAATTAAAGGAAATAAAATAGTCTTTGCTGGAACAAGAGGGATAAGAAAAACAGAGAACAAAAACAGCATAAAACTTGTAAAAAAGTTTCCCTGTTGATCATTAAGTCTTGAGCTGAGTAAGGCTTAAAGGTGCTGAGTAAAGCTGTATTGTGTGTGTTTTAGGAATTGCTTTTAATTAATAACCGACTCTAAGTGATAGTGATACTATATATGCAGTATATTAACCTAGAAAGATGTACAAGGTGGACGCATGGTTCTGTAGTTATTAGAAGTTAAATAATGTTAACTAGAAACTGATCAAATAAAAAATGATGGGTCTTCTCTATTTTTGCTGGCTACAGGAAACAAGTCTTTTTGTTATTAGCCTAGATGGTATATCATGGGGTTTCTTGATTAAGTTAGTAGAAACAAAACCGTAGAAATTTGCTTCTTTTCTGCATTAGATTCTATTTCAAACAATTTCTTTGGATGGAACAAATGCTGCTAGAACTAACCAATAACCATCATAGGCTAGCCTAGTGGTCAAATGGGTCTTGGAGAACTAAGAAAATAAGTTCAATCTATGGTACCCACCTACCTAAGTATTTATGGCTGTGTGTTTCCTTGACAATGCATGTAGAAGGTTATGTTATTTTTTTCATGATATTAGCTTTTAGGTGTGCATAAATCAGATTAAAAAAAAACAAATACGGCAAGAGCTTCTGTAGTGTCCATTGAACATCAAGTTCTTCAAAAATTTTGTTGAAGGAACTTTTTGAGTGGAGAAGTTCTCAAATCATTATGGTCCTATGGAGCATGTGGAAATCACCATCTTTGCCATATAGTGTCTGTCGATATATTTTGAGGAATTTTTGGATAACTTCAAAAGTTGAGGCGTTTGGAAGAATTTGGATAGTGTCTTTCTTGGGTGGAAGAATTTGCGTAGTCTTTTTCATGGGTACAAGGGGAAAAATGAGGAAGAGAATTCTCTTGCGCAATTATTAATTATTATAAGGCTGAAGCTGATTTGAGAATGCGGTTAACTTCGGTAGGGTAAAGGAAGAAATCCAGGGGAAGAATGGATTTTAATGGGGAGAACTTCATTTGGGGGGAGGGAAAATTCAATGGAGAAAGGAAGAACACGAGGTAAAGGAATAGAAAAAATGTGGGAGTAGAAGAAATTTGAGTTTCTTGAATAGATTAGGAACATGCCATAGTTGTGATAAGATTCCATTTCCTCTGTGATTTTCCACTTTTCCTTGTAGGAAGTTAATTTATGGAGATTAGTTTTTGCATAGGTCTTGCCAGGCTACAAACCTCTTTCTCGTAGCTTTGCAAACGTCTCTCTACAAACATGTTGTGGCTTTGCAATCCATTGACATTCGTCATCGTCTTGTCCCTCATTGTCATTGACTCATACCGGTAGGATCAAAACTAATCGAGCGTAGACAGGCTAATCAGTTTGGTTCACTTTTTGTAAAAACTGAGTAGTTCCGTTCAGTTCTCAGTTGGGTCCCACAATGGAAGACGTTCAGCTCCTAAAAGAAATAGCTATTATGGAACTGTTAATGTTATTATAATTGCTAGTTACTATACTACCACAATGACACTACTAAATAATACATAAATGACCCGCATCATTGGAGTTTCTCGTTTTTAATAGTTGTGAAGTTAGGTGGCTATTCACTTATTCTATAGAATTAGTTATGTAATTTGATTTGAATACTGTAGTTACAAGGTTTAAATTTTATATTTAGAATATAAGTTATGTATATTAAATTGATTTGTTCTGGTATTCGATATCTACTTGTTCAGATTCTATGATGTGTACGTCATAGACAGTCAATTGGAATTATTTTTAGATTCAATACAAGGGATTTAACCATCATGAATTGTTGTGTGTTGGTGGTCAGAGAGTCTTGGGGGTTCTAGAAGTTATGAATCCATAGTGGTCATCTAGCTAGGAAATAATTTTTTATGGGTTTCTTTGAAATCCAAATATTATAGGATCAGGTATTGTGCATATAACTATATAAGAATAGTCGAGGTGTAACACTTGGCCTTGAGACTCACGGATAAAAAAAATTCAATATGAGGGATTTGAGGCTTTGAGAGCGCTTTTGCCAATCTGAAATCAACATCTTTGTTAGGAAAAAGAGTAGAAAATTGGAGTGCATGCCTTCTTTGATAACCATTTTGTTTTTTATTTTTGATTTTTGAAATTTAAGCCTACAACTACTACTCCAATACATAATTTTCATGATTTTGATGTTCATCTTGTGTTTTAAAAACAAAATCAAAATTTGAAAGTTAAAAAAAGTGGCTTCCAAATACTTGTTTTAGTTTATGAAATTTGATTGGGATTCATATACTTGAAGATAAAGATGAAATATAGATAGAGAATTTAGGTAAATATAAGCTTAAATTTCTAAAACTAAAAATGAAAAATTAAATGATTATCAAACATGACCTTAGAAACCCAGGGGAAAAGAAATGAGAATGATTATGGGAGGAATGAGAATTAGGGGAGAATGAGAAAGAGAATGACTATGGGGAGAATGATTATTTGTGTTTGGGTGAAGAGAATGATTATAGGGTGAATGATTAATTGTGTTTGGGATGAAGTGAATGATAATGAGGAAAATAAAATAATGGGTATGATGTGAGTGGAAAATAGTTATGAGAAGAATAAAAAGTTGTTATGGAAAAAAGAAAGTAGTTAGGAGGAAAATAAAAAGTGATTTTGGGAAAACATCATTATGGGAGAAATGATTCTCGGTGGCCTAAACACCGAGAATCATCCCCCTTCTCATGCTCCCCTTTTATTAATGGTGGTCCAAACACACCCATAGGCTTTTGGGGTTGAATTTTCACGCCACGCTCAATGTCCGGTGGAAACTAAGTAAAACTTAGTTTAGGTGCCCATAATAATTGCTAGAGAAATTTACAGCTGCTGTATCTAAAGATAAACAGAATTTGTATAAGAAACTTATTAGACTTATACCAGGTCATAGACATCATCCAAATAGAGTTTCAAGATATTGAAGTTTTCTACTGTGAATTCATCTAACTTTAAGTATCAAACTCCTAAATACACTCCGGATTAAACTATGAATCAAGACACTGAGTTTTTTGCACCTAATATATTCTTGTGTCACATCTTCAATTTACCTTTTCATTTTCTTGTAGACAATATTCTTCCTTTGGTTTGCCTTGTCTGGATGGCTTTTCCGATTCTTAATATTTGCAACATGGGTACTACCATTTGCTGGTCCGCTGCTCATTGGGACTTTTGCCAATAACCTTATAATGAAGGTATAATTCTCATCCTTTGGTATTGTATGCATGAGATTGTGCATGTTTATAATTATTAATATCTTATCAGCTTTCTGAGACGATTTTTTTTTGTTAGTTTTTGTTAGAAATTGTGCAAACGCTTGAAACTAATCTTATTAAATAATCCCCGACACATCTTTAAGCTATGTTTGTTTTTGGTGGAGGAAGAGTGGTAAACACTACTCCTCAAAATCACTTATTTTACTTGGTAGTAAACAACCACTCATGATCACTCATCAAATTCTTTATCAAACTACCCATCAAACCATCCATCAATTCATTCAACCACTACTAGCACTGGTCTCTAAACAAGTAGTTAATTATCCAACCATTTCTAACACCAGTCTCCAAATGAGTAGTTAATTACTCCAATCACTGTTAATACCAATCCTCAAACAAGTAGTTAATTACTCCGATTACCATTAACCACTCTGCTCATCTCCACTTCTTTCTTTTCTATAAAAAACGAACACACATGTAATGATTACTAGAATTTCTGATATGTTAAAAGTTTAATGACAAAGGGCCGTGAAGAATTAAGAGATTATATATTCAATCCATGGTGATCACCCAATTATGAATTAATTTTCTACGAGTTTTCTTAACTACCAACATTATAAGACCAAACGGCTGTCTTACGACAATTATCGAGATGCACATAAGTTAGTCTGGACACTTACAAGTGTTAAGCAACTATACTTGTAATCATATTTTTGTTGTATTAATATTTCATCTAAAGCATGTTTAAATAATTTTACAGGGTACTTGTCCGGCCTGCAAGAGGGACTTTGCTGGGTACAAGAACCAAATTATTTCTTGTACAGGCTGTGGAAACATAGTGTGGCAGCCTAAAGGCCAAGGAGAATACAATTCAAGAAATGGTGGTTCTGGTTCTAAGTCACAACCCAATGTCATCGATGTCGAGTTTGAGGAGAAATGACGAGGTTGGAAGGGATGTTGATTTCGCTCGACCTTTATCAATAGTGCACACCTATACCGAATCAAAGTAAGAGTTATCGGGGACCATAGATTGAACTTGTTTCGTTTTCTCTTCTCCTGTTACTAATGTAGTTTGGCAGCATTTGTTTGTAGTATCAATACATATAAATGAGAAATCCATGTAAAGGTACTTGAAATTTATTGTCTTCACTTGTTTTTTAGGTATAGAAATGGTGTTTTTTTAAGAGTAAAATGTGAATTTGAGAGTAAATGAAAACTAACATAACAGAATATGATCAAGATTATGATGTTGCTATAAAATAGAAGATTTAGTAATCGTTCCACCCCTACCCCTTAGCCTGAATACACATACTTAGCATAAGGGTTGATATCAAATTAGCATAGTAAAATTATATTTAAATTAAAAATTTATCGTAGATAGTAAATTCTAACCTCCATATCGTTTCTTAAACATGCATTGAAAAATATTTCAACGTGGTTTCAATTTTTGCTATATTTGAATATTTTCTAAAATTTTGATTTTGATTTTGATCTTTTTTTTTTTTCTTTTTTTTTTTGCTATTCATGAAAAATTCCTTTAAAATATAAATAAATCGAAATGTTGTAGAAACTAGTTTAAGAGATGGTAAGATACTCTACCCAAACATTTGGAGTTATTTTCACCAATTACCTTAAACAAAATATAAATTTTAAATTATTCGAAAGTTTTTTTTTTTTTTTTTTAATTTGTAATTGGTTAGAGGTCATTTCTTGATTTTTGGTTCTTTTTTATCACTAGTTAATATATTGTTTTTTTAGTAGAAGTTGGGGGAGAGTGACAACAAACTTTACTTAGAGGGTACTACGGAGACTCGAACTATTAATTGAGTGGATGTTAATACATCACAAGTTATTATTCTTTTTTAGTTCTACGATAATAATTAAGACTTTGTTCCATAAATTTTTTTTTTTTTTTTTTTAAATAAGCCTACCATGAGTATTTTGATTTATGAGTTTTCTTATTTTAATATTGGGGAATTGCATTCAATGTTCAGAAACATATTTATAGATCTATTCAAATCTCAAAATATTACAATTATATTCTTCTATTATTAAATTTATTTAAAATAAAAAAAATTCCAAAGTTACCCTTGCACGATTTTCTCTTCCAAGTTAAAACTTCCATTTAGTTTTTTTCCTTTTCCTATAAGGCCATAATCAAACATTCCTATTTTATGGTCATTTAGATGGTTATTATATGAAAAATCAAAATCAAAACTCTATAACGAGCGGTTATATCATATGCATAATTGACGTTGTATTACACTTGATCATTCATAATCTAATGTATTATAGTCACAAGCCCTACAAAATTAACACCAAAGAATGAAATCACTGCATCATTAACCCTTTCGATTAAATTTTCAATTTTTGAATGAGCAAAAAAAAAAAAACAAGGAAAATAACAAAGAATACTACAAAATGATCCATATAAATTAGCTTTAGAAATGGACAACCAAACTACCACACCCTAATTAACAAACAAAAATGAAAATAAACAAATTTTAGTAGAAAATGAGAAAACAAACAAACAAACAAAATTAAATAAATTTTGTCTATATACAAAATTAAAACAATTAGGTAGCTTTCATTTTATCCTTTAAATTATTTATCATTGTAACAGCCACAATAAATCATAATATAATAATATCCTTTTCTTTTTTCTCATAAATGAAAAAAATAAATAAATGAAAATAATTAATGAAAACGCCAGACGAGAGAGAAAATACCATTCTTCTACGTGGCGCGCAACATTCGCTCTGTTCTTCGGGTTCTCAGAAAAAAAAAAAAAAAAAAAAAAAACCCATTAGAATTTGCAGATATATAGAACGGAATCAACGAGAATTCAAACGAAATTCGAACGATTTGCTTCTTCTCTTGTCTACTTCAATGAATCGAGTTTTAGTTGGTTCATATTCAATCAATCACCTGATTCGACCTCAGAGTTTTCGTTTCGATTACTGTTGGAACACTGATTTCACTTTCAGATTGAGTCCTGCTAAAGGAAGGCAGAAATTGAGCTCGAGATGGCGTTGGCGGTCTATGGCCTCGGATTCAGCTGACTCTTCTTCATCTTTCGCTTCGTCTATAGAATCTGATCCTTCTGATAAAGCTTCAGCCGGGTACGTAAATTCTTGCTACTGGTAGCTCTGTATTTGGTTGTGGTTGAAGTGATTTATGGGAACCGTCAGGAAATGAATTAAATGTTGATTTGCGATCCCTTACGTTGATTCGTGTGATGAAACTGTAAATGGCTGGATAATTTGTTATGACCTTTACTTTTTATCACTGCTACTTGAAAATGTCCCAATTATTTCGAGTTCTTTATCTTTGGAAGTTGTTGATTCACTGCGTGGAAGTGTGTGGTACAGTGATAAGGATGAGAATACTACCTGAATCTCCGTATTGATATGATATTGTCTACTTTGAACATACATCCTCGTAGTTTTGTATTTGGTTTTACCCAAAAGGTTACATACTAATAGAGATGTTTGTCCTCCCTGATAAACTCATGAATTACCCCTTAGTTAATCAACGTGGGACAATATTTTGTTTGTATTTCCAACAATCCTCCCCTCGAACAGGCAACCATTTCAGAAGCACTTCATACTAGAATACGCAGATGCTCAACCACAGAACAACCCGATTTACGTTTTAGCAAACAACAGCTACTCCTCACTGAGGCAACCATTCAGAAGCACTCCACACTGGAGTACACAGATGCTCAATCACTAGAATATTTAGAAGCACTCCTACCGGAGCACACATTAGGCGACTCAACCGCAGATTTTCATTATGACTACATTTCAAATTGAGCTTCATAAATTCTTTCTTTCATACTCGAGGGTTCCTCCAGATTGGCTAAGTCTGGGGGAACCGCTCTAAACCCAATTGATAAGAATGACAACCACCCGAATCTCCACTTTGATATAATATTGTCCACTTTAGGTATATACCCTCATGGTTTTGTCTTTGGTTTCACCCAAAAGGTTTCATACCTATGAAGATGTTTGTCCTTCCTTATAAACTCATGATCTACCCTTTAATTAATCAATGTGGGACAGTACTTTGTTAGTATTCTCAATAATATAGTTGTCTAGCAATTCAGGAAGGGAAATGCTGCAGGTGATGAGTGAAGGCTGGGCTGTACTATTGACTGTTTGTGTTCTTATAGCTCGAAGAATTTAGGAGAATACACTATATAAGCTTTCTTAAAATCCTTGCCCTTATCAACAAATTTTTGTATTCTTATCTCCTAAATAAAATGATTTCTCCTCTTGGCACATGGACGTAACACAACATTAGTGAATCACGTAAATATATGTGTTGTTAGTTTCTCATTCTCGATTATTCGAAGTTCTTATCTTATGTATTAGATAGGTTTTCCTTGAGTTTTGTTTTGTTTTGTTTGGACCCCTTTTGACTTTGCACGAGTATGTGGAGATGGACATGTTCAAAGGAATTGGCCACGTCCCTTGGATTAAAACCCTAACACTTCGAATTTTAGTTTTTGATCCGTCCAGCCCTTAAAAACTTCCATCTTACAAACTATTTTTTCTTATAGTTCAACTATCTCTAAGTTTGCTTTCTTCGGTGACCATTTTTTCTTTCTAATATATGTCTACCGAGAGAGTGCCCAACATGTTGTGGACTGAAACTTTTCCAACAGGAAATTTCACTACTTTATAACTGCTATATTATAGTTACAGACACCGATCACTTGGGTTTCGGTTGTTGGCTCTTTTATCATCAAGTTACCAACTTCCTTGACCTTTAAGCAGTTGACAAGCATCAGATCTATACATGGTCTTTTTTTTAAACCATTTATACATGGTCCACGACTTTGTCAAGACCTATGCTTTTGGTAAACAGTCACTCAGGCCTAGTCATCTGCAACACTCTTTGTCGGAGACATCCCCTCCTTAGTTCCTTGGAGTGAGTTGTCTGCATTCTTCTCAATAAACTAAATACCCCTTCATTTTTTAGATTGAATCTGATGGCAGCCAGAATTTGGTATTCATATTGACTCTTTGGTTTTTTTGTTGAAATTAAGAATGTTTTATCATCTGTACATTATGTTAGAATGGTTTTTGTGCAGTTTTTGTATCATAGATGGGCCTGAAACAGAAAAAGAATGTTTTGTTCGTTCTGTATCTCTTTGGTTTTTTTGTTGAAAATTGAGAATTTTTTATTCGTACTGTTATCTCTTTGGGTTCTTTTTTTGTGTTGAAAATAAAAAATGTTTTATTATCTGTACATTCAATGTTAGGATAACATGATTTTTATGCAGTTTTTGTATCATAGAGGGGCCTGAAACAGTACAAGATTTTGTAAAAATGGAACTTCAAGAAATTCAAGAGAACATTCGAAGTCGGCGAAACAAAATTTTCTTGCATATGGAAGAGGTCAGAATTAGTGGACATTTTGCTAGATTCTTTCGGAATGGTTCTGTTAGCTAGATTTCTTTTGCAAGTGGAAACAAAGAATTCCTATGAATGCATTGTGGTAGATTAAGTAGATTACCCATCATTTTTGCATGGTTTTGGGATCTCAGAGATTTTTAATAATCTGAAACTGTTAGCATAAAAGATGGCCGGTAGAGTTGAAAACATAATATTTCATCCAATTAAATTCTTCCGGGCATAAATCTTGTTTAGTTTATTTGAATTGTACTTTATCTACTTCGTACGCTAAGTGTGGTTATGTTTGTCTAATACATGTTGCACATGATGACCACATGCCCGTTTAGACTGCTATTTATCATGCTTTCATTGCATAGACTTCGCTTTTCATGTTTTTATCATTTCCTTACACTTTTTAAGCGTATGTCTCCTCACCATTTTGACATGCAAGTCATGCAAGGCTGCAACATCAAAAATTGCCCAAATGTACTATAGAGGGCATGACTTATTGAAACTTCTTCCGTACCAAGAATATGATAGATGTAATATAGTTGATGTGGTATTTATTGTTGCTTTGTATTAACCCTTTTAAAGATAAATGCATTTCAAAACCTTTTTTCTCCATTTTTTCGAAAACCTTTTCTCTGAGATTCGAGAGGGAGGTTGCACTAGTTCTGACATCCACTTTGCATTTTCATTTGACTGACTTGTTTGCTGGATTAGAGCATGTGACTCACAATTATTTTGCAAGGACAACAAAGTTGGATGGTGACACTAAGTACTGGAAAAATCTTTATGGAACAAAGTTGGATGGTGACACTAAGAACTGGAAAAATCTTTATGGCAGAAACTTTGGACAAAGTTTTGACACTCACCGTTTTCATTCTAATGTTTGAAATCACAATATGTTGGTTCTTCTTTTTCCTTCATGTTGTTGGAAATACTTCATTTTTTGTAGGTTCGTCGGTTGAGGATACAACAGAGATTAAAAAATGCCGAACTTGGAATTTCAAAAGAAGAGCAAGAAAACGAACTACCCAATTTTCCATCATTCATTCCATTCTTACCCCCGCTGGTATGCTTTCTTCCCCAGCAGTTTTTTCATCCATATTAGTTATTGATTTCTTTTCAATTCTTGACATTGGTTTTGCCAATAAGCACAATCCAATCTGCAGTTTTTTCCCTAGCTGTACCTGAAGTTTCTTTCTGCTACTTGTTAATCACCCTGTAAACTTATAACTGTACTTGCAGAGTTCAGCAAACCTGAAGCTGTACTATGTTACATGTTATTCTCTTATTGCTGGCATTATACTATTTGGAGGCCTATTAGCACCCACGGTAATTTGTTTACCACCTATTGTCTTCTACGTCCTTCAAAAGATGTCTGTTTGCAAAATTGTGAAGTGATTATTGAGTGATCAGAAATAAGGAGTTATTTTGAGTGATTATAAAGAAGAAATTGTAGTAATAACTTGTTTGGATGAAGTTTTTATAGAGTAATCATGCGGACTCATTTTAATAGCCTTGTAAAAATCTCAAACAAACATTCCCTCGGAGTCTCTAGGCCTTTCTAGTATTTCAATCTTTCCTGTTTCGTATACTACACGCTAGATGAGTCGTCTTCCAAGCTAGGAGCAGTAGGTAGCCTTATTCTGCATCATGTTTGTTTTTGTTTCAAATTTAGAACTTATATTTTCTTCATCTTTCCTCTTACATTTAAGCTTGAGCTGAAGCTGGGGATAGGAGGCACATCATATGAAGATTTTATCCGTAGTGTGCATCTTCCAATGCAGCTGAGGTGAGTTAATACTCTCTAGATTGGTGGTTTGTTCTCAATAAAAGGTCCAACAAGATATTCTGAGGCTCAACCAAGACGTATAAATTTGGAATTAACTTAGCCACCCTTCTGAACATCAATATGTTTCAACTTTCAAGCGCTCTTCTTCAAATGCAACTCAAATTATCGTCTATTTGTTGTTCTGAGAAAATTTGCAGTCAGGTTGATCCGATAGTGGCATCATTCTCGGGAGGAGCAGTCGGAGTAATCTCAGCACTAATGGTTGTTGAAGTAAACAATGTAAAACAGCAGGAGCATAAGAGATGCAAATACTGTCTTGGCACTGGTATTGTTATGGCACTTGTGTTACAATTGAAATTTGAGTTTTTAACTCATGGGTTTTATTTTCAATCTATGTACATATTTTATTGGACCAGGATATTTGGCTTGCGCTCGTTGTTCAAACACGGGAGCTCTTGTGCTGATTGAGCCAGTATCGACAATGTATGCGGAAAATCAACCCTTGTCGCCACCAAAAACTGAAAGATGCCAAAACTGTTCAGGGTCAGGAAAGGTATGATTGTTGAACTACCACTAATATTTTCTCCATCTTTGAAGTAAAGTAACAACAAATGTAGAGGTGTTGTACCAGTTTGGATCTTAAAAAAAGCCAGATGCATGAATTTGTATGCTTATTATAGTCTTTCTTTTTTTTTCAAAAAAAGAAATTTGTGTTAGAACCATCTTATGTGTACCTCGACTATTTTCGGTAGACAAATTGTCTGACATTACAATGTTAGGTCGTCAAGAAAACCCATAGTTTAATTCTTTGATAAGTAGTCACCATAAATTGAACTCATAACATCTTAGTTCTCTCCAATAGGCCAACCCAAAATGGTATATAGGTTTTAGTCCTAATGTTTGCATAAAAAAGCAAAGAAACCTTTTAGTACTTCCATTTTAATGTCGAAGAAAATATTTACCAGGCAGATTGAAAATACAGGAATTCAAAAGAATGATTATCTATATTTGAAGTGGAAGAAATGATTATTGGAGGAACCATTTTTGTGTTTGATGTACATGAAATGATTACGAGGATACCTTTTTTTTATAGAGTGAGCAAGACAGAATCATTACTTGTACTTCGGGTGCAATGAATGATTATGAAGAACAAAGTATTGATTATGAATGAATATCGAATATGAGAAATGAATATTGGTTACGGTGAAATGAATAATGGTTATGGAGAGAATGATTATCGATAGTAGTAGATAAAAGAATTATTCTCCATCTCTGATTTGATCCCCTATCCCAAACCCCCTTATAACAGTTCCAACAAGTGGATGAATAAAAATCAATAAATATGTAAGTTCATACTAAAAATTTGACCGAAGTCAACAAATAAGAACTAAATCTCCCTTTGTGGGTGGAAATTGCAAATGTCGTAGCATTTTTTTTATTTTTTGATATTTCAATTAATGCTTATTCTGTTTAAGTATCCAAAAAGTTAATATCTAACTCGGGAGGCAGGCTGTAACTTGTTATTCAAAAGCTTTGTTTGGACTTCATGGTTTTCCACCGTTTAGATCAACAAACCTCAGGATGAAGAAGCTAAACTTCTTAACTACAAATTTCATTTTGTAGGTTATGTGCCCTACATGTCTGTGCACTGGTATGGCAATGGCAAGCGAACACGACCCACGAATCGATCCCTTTGATTAGCCCTGCATAACCAAATTTGTATTTATCTATATATTTATATATTAGAACTTTGTTTGTCTTTGAACTGGTATGACAATGGAAAGCAAACATGCCCTGAATTGAGCCCATCGATTAGACCTGCATAACCAAATTTGTATGCGTGTATATATTTATATAATTTTAGAACTTTGTCTACGGAGAATTTTTCAGTCCTTTGAAAAGGAAAATGTTAGTCCTTAACTTTCTGTACAATGTAGCTACATCCCAGATCTATTTCATATTGATTTGACCTTTTATCAGAGTGATATGGCTCTTTCTTTCTAACTTATAGGGATATTGAAATATATGCATTTGTGGTTAGGATGAAATGAATGTTAGGTCAATCTGGTTCTTTTATTCGCGAGTATTGACAAAATGGTTATAAAATTAAAGTGCAAGTCTTGCTCGATAATCATTTGATTTTTTTTTTAATTTAAGTTTCTATTTACTCAAATTTTTTACACATGTTTCATCTTATCTTAAATATGTGAATTCTAACCAAATTTCATGAATCTGGACATATTGTTTTTAGTTTTTAAATTTTGGTTTGAAGTCTTAAATTTTTCAAAAACCAAAAATTAAAAATTAAAAACCCGTTTGATAACAATTTTGTTTTTCGTTTTTGTTTTTAAAATTGAAGTCTATGTTTATCAAAATTTTCTTCATATGTCCCATCTTCTAAATATAAAGATCCTAACTAAATTTCATAAACCAAAACAGATATTTAGAAACTATTTATTTTTTAGCTTTCAAATTTTAATTTTGTTTTTAAAACACAAGCACACGTACAAAGTTGGAGAGAAGTTATGATGTAATAAAAACAAACAAAGAGCTCTACGACTAAGACTAAGCCACTCAAAAATGGGTCGGAAAAAAGAAAACTAAGAACTTTTCTTTCTCTCCTCCGAATCCAAACACCCCTTAATGTCAAGAATGAACAACCTAGAAATGAAGTATCTAAAGTTTCACAAACAGTTAAGATTATAAAGAGGCACTATCTACAAGAGACTTTTTAATAGTAAAGTCGAAATAACTAAAAACAAATTAGTGAACACAAAAGAAAACAATTGGGTTTTAGTAAAAATGCATGATAATCTTTTTATGGATCATGAAAGTTACATATTTTGTACATTTTATTACCAATCTTGCATTCAATGCCATTGAATTTGGTGGTGAAAATACATCTCTTCAATGTTTCTTTATCTGTGGACTTCCTCATTTCGCCTTGAATTGCTCGACTCAATAGTTTACTAATGTCTCCTAATGCCCAAGCTAAAGATATATGTGGTCTTTCTTCCTACAAAATAAAAATTTAGAAGGTTATTTATTTATTTATTTGGTAGGAAACGAAACATTTTCATTAATAATTTGAAAGTGTTACAAGATTTTGAGCCAAGTTTTAAATCATTTTTACAATCATATAACACAGTAAATACCATACTCCAATTATCAGTTAGTTATTTTTAATAAAGATGAAAAGGGGCAAATATCAACTAACCTTGTAAAATTCAGGAAGATTGTGGAGCTTATAGACCTCATTAACAACTTGGATTTGTTTTCTAATCTGCAACCAATTGAAAGCAAAGAGGTCACTCTTTCCTACCTGTTGTAAAATTGTCAATCTCAAGTGTAGAAAGGAATATCAGTCCGATGCATGTATCAACAGATTATGGCGATTCAATCGTAATTTTCCAATAACTCGTTGTTTGAACAACATGAATGCAAAAGACATCTATGCGCATATATTTGTGTTGAGATATGCCTTGAACTATGATGCTCCACAGTTACTTAGACGGGAGTGATAAAGATGACAACACTAACCGAGTCTCCACATTGATATGATATTGTACACTTAGGCATACACCTTCATGACTTTGCTTTTAGTTTCACCTAAAAGACCTCATATCAATGGAGATGATTGTCATCACTTATACACCCATGATCATCTACTCTTCTAACCAATGTGGTACAACTTTGATCGCATCCCAACAATCCTCCTCTCGAACAAAGTTCCACTGAGCCTCTCCATGGGCTCATCTTCTGTACTTGGTACCTAAGGATTCAATCTTCCCTCGAACAAAGATCGAGCCTCCTTTCAATAGTCAATCAATCTAGATGACATTCAGACTAACTCCTCTTCTAGTGAGAGTATACAGTTGGTCCAATAGAATGGATTTCTACAATGACTATTATATCTGATTAACTCTTCACCCGAGAGTAAATTGCTAGTCAATTTGTCTAACTCAAATCTAGACCAAACTCCTCTTCTCTTGAGAGTACACCGTCAATTTAGTAAAGCCACCACAATTTTCGTCGTAGAGCTCCAACGTCTTTATTCGGCAACAAGGCATTCAACCGACCTAGTTATATTAGAGACATGGCTTTGATACTAATTTATAAGGATGAAAACACTACCCAGATCTCCACATTGGTATGATATTGTCCACTTTGGACATACACCCTCGTGACTTTGTTTTTTGTTTCACCCAAAAAGCCTCAAATTAATGGAGCTGATTGTCATCATTTATATACCCATGATCTTACCCTCTTATAACCAATGTGAGACAAGTTTGTTTGCATCCCAACATTATGTAACTAGGCCGTTTGTTGTATTAGGATTCTAAGAGAGTGCACTAAATAAACTCTCTTAAAACTCTTTCCCCTCTTTAATCAACATTCTTGTATTCGTTCTCCGTAATCAAATTGTTTTCCCCTCTACTCATGGATGTAACTAATACACCGTCAGTGAACCACGTATATTTGAGTGTTTGTCTCTCTCATTTTCTCTCTATTTATCTTGATTGTTATTTCGATTTCATAACAATTAGTATGTATTTGACAAGGCTGGTCCTAATCTATTTTAGGCAAGCCTCAATCTATTCTACATTAGAATTGTTTTATCAACATTCAATATAAAAGGCATTGTCATATATTCTAATTCAAAACCTTCTAATCCATGCCTCGACCTCATAAATCAAATAAAGAACAAACCCACGCCTTTTTTAATATGTGACTGAATGTCTGGGACTGCTTACGTTTAATATATAGACCAAACCCACAAGTGAAGTGAGGTGAAGCGTTAACCAAATTTTTTGAGTTTTTCAACTAACCAATACTAAAATAACCTATAGAAATTAAGCAAGTCAAGCATACATGGAAGCTTCCATATTATCTGCCCAAATTTTGGAACTATTAAAAAATAATAATAGTAATAAATAAAAGATTTATGCCAAAAATGCAAGATAATGGAAATGGTATTCTATCAACTGACGCACCTCCATCAACCCTCCAGTAACAATTTCCATGGACAAAAAGCTGCGGGAGAGATCATCATTAACAAATGTCTCCCACCTACTAAAATCGATCCAATAACTGACCAAAACCAAAAACTACATGAGTAAGAGTAATAAATAAAAATCAATGGGAAATTACCAATCAAACAAACTGGAGAGGTTCTACCTACCGCCTTTGAAACTGAAGCTTCTGACAAAGCATTGACACTATTGAGTCAATCTGGTGTACTCGGATTGGCACTGTTCTTGACAAACTTATGTGAAATTCTCTCGCCAACACTTGCTCAAGCTTGTGGTTATCTTTGCACAAAAAGTTTAGAGGAACATCAATATCAACAAGATGGAGAGCAGGCACAAGCGAGGAAATTTTCTTCAGAAACAGGGCCATCTCCTTCCTTGCTGTAGTTGGTATATAAACTGGAAATAGGAACAATAAAATGCTTACACAAATGAAAAGTTATCCACAAAAGTAGCTCAAAATCCAATTAGATCAGATCAATCTTTTTTTTTTTAAGAAACAAAAACCATTTTATTGATTGAATGAAAGAGCTACAAGAGAGAAAGAGAAGGCCACATTTCCTATGAAAACCTCATTGTTCTTCTCCATCTAGATACCCCCATATAATAGCAAAAAAAAAAAAAAGTAGCCCTCCATAAAGGACCTTTCTCCCTGAAGGGAGAGTGGAGCAACGCATCCTCCATCAAATGACAACCTAAGAAGCACGGACACCTCGTTTAGGACTGAGTGTCGGTGTCGGACACGTGTCGGACACGGACACGGCCGGACACG
>JBBMEG010000027.1:7863431-7887650 GCA_037832605.1 Cyclanthera cordifolia
ATGTTTATTCAGTTTAAAAACATGGCCGAAAACAAGTTCAACACAAAAATCAAAACTCTTCAAACTGATTGGGGGGGGTGAGTTTCGACCTTTTTCCACCTTCTTAAAAAATCATGGTATTGTGTTTAGACATCCCTGCCCTCACACCAGTGAACAAAATGGGATTGTTGAAAGAAAACATCGTCATATATTTGAAATGGGCCTTACATTGCTAGCTCATGCTTCCATGCCTCTTCGTTTTTGGTGGGAGGCTTTTTCCTCTGCAGTTTACCTCATAAATCGGCTCCCTACTCCTGTTCTTCTCTCAAAATCTCCTTGGGAAAAAGCTTTTTCCATCCCACCTAACTATCCTGCATTAAAAGTTTTTGGATGTACATGTTTTCCATGTTTGCGTCCGTATCAATCCCATAAATTCCAATATCATAGCACTAAGTGTGTCTTCCTTGGCTATAGTGATGCTCACAAAGGTTATAAGTGTCTTAGTTCCACAGGTCGAATCTATATTTCTCGTCATGTTACTTTCAATGAATCTGAATTTCCTTTCAAGTCTTCATTTATGCAGGAACATGTCCCCAGTTCCACTTACGAGACCATTATTACTTATGCTCCATTTCCCCCTTTGTCCTCACCTAAGTCTCCTTCTCCTGCATCCTTAGCTTCGCATACTGAGTTTAATGTAGCATCACCTTCAATGACATCTTCTTTACCTCAGGTTACTGCTGCAGCTAATGACACTACTGCCTTACCCACGGTTTCTGTCTCTGCTGACGTTACTCCTTCGCCCGACACCACATTGGCTGCTACTTCAGATGACTCAGTCAGAGCTGATGCCCCAATACTTCAACCAACATCTACCTCTCCTACTGCCATTATTGGACACCCTATGCAAACACGGGCTAAGAGCGGCATTTTTAAGCCTAAACTCTTCTCGTCTTTTGTGGCTGCTGCTACAGACTTGCCACTTACAATCTCTGAACCTGCTAATCTTCGTGAAGCATTACAATCACAATCTTGGGTTCAAGCTATGCAAGATGAGCTTAAAGCTCTCTCTCGGAATAATACTTGGACCTTGGTCCCTCCTCATCCAACACAAAATCTCATAGGCAATCGGTGGGTGTACAAGTTGAAATTGAAGGCAAATGGAGATGTTGATCGATGCAAGGCTCGGTTGGTGGCCAAAGGTTTTCATCAAATACCTGGTGTTGACTTTCATGAGACGTTCAGCCCTGTGGTCAAGGCTCCCACAATACGGATTATATTAGCCCTTGCTTCTATGTACAACTGGGATGTGCGTCAACTTGATATCAACAATGCCTTTCTCAATGGTGTCCTTGGTGAAACTGTTTACATGAAACAACCAACTGGATTCCTAGATCCGGCTTTTCCTACTTATGTCTGCAAGCTTCATAAAGCTCTCTATGGTCTTCGTCAAGCTCCACGTGCCTGGTATGAACGGCTCAAGTCTACTCTTCGAACTTGGGGCTTTCTCAACTCTCGTGCCGATAACTCTCTCTTCTTTCATATCCAAGGTAACAACTTGCTCCTCATACTCATTTATGTTGATGATATATTGGTCACCGGTACTTCCTCGTCTACAATAGCATCATTTGTTGCGAAGTTAAGTCATACTTTTGCTCTAAAAGATCTCGGTGATTTATCCTACTACCTTGGTGTTCAAGTACAACGGTCGTCTGCTGGCATACATTTGTTACAAACTAAATACATTAGAGATATTTTACATCGAGCAGGGTTATCCAATGTTAAACCGTGTAATACTCCGGCTGTCTCATCCAAAAAGTTCACAAAGTTTGATGGTGATCCTATGCCTAATCCCACACTGTATAGAAGCACTCTTGGGGCACTTCAATATTTAACACATACCCGACCTGACATTGCTTATGTTGTGAATTGCTTAAGTCAGTTTATGTAGAATCCCACCCTTTCTCATTGGCAAGGGGTCAAACGGATCCTCCGTTATCTTAAAGGAACAGCTGAGTATGGTTTGTTTCTCCCGAGCTCCTCTACTCGTGACATAACGGCCTACACCGATGCTGATTGGGCCTGTGACTTAGATGACCGACGATCTATCGCTGCTCATTGTTTATTCCTTGGCAACTCCCTAGTTTCGTGGGCCTCGAAAAAGCAGCATGTGGTTGCTCGGTCTAGTGCTGAATCCGAGTATCGAGCGCTAGCCCAAACAGCGGCAGAAATCTCTTGGGTACAGTCTCTTTTACAAAAAATTCATGCTTGCTCTCCTCGCTCTCCAACTGTTTGGTGTGACAATGTTAGCGTCATCTCTCTTGCTGCCAATCCTGTCTTCCATTCTCGCAGCAAACATATTGAACTTGACATCCACTACGTTCGTGATAAGGTGCTGGCCAAACAAATCGATGTTCGTTACATTCCCTCTTCTGAACAATTGGCTGATGGCTTTACAAAACCGCTATCTCAGTTGGCGTTTGAGTCTATGCGTTCCAAACTCGGGGTGCTTCCTTCACCCTCTCGTTTGAGGGGGGATGTTAAAGACCATACCAAGACGACGTCGTCTGCATAATTTTATATTTCTTTATTTTGTATTTCTGTCGTTTTATGTGAGTTGTTCTCTTCCCCTACGTGGCTGTATTTTAGTGGTTTTTTCCTGTACAATTTGTTACAGCCTTGGCTATTTATAAGGCTGCGATTTCCAAATAATATATCAATTTGGGGTTTTTTGTTCTGCTGCATTTTCTTTCTTCTTCCTCTCTGTGTTCTTTTATTCTTCCTCTCTGTGCTCTTTTATTTTTGTGCAAAGTTTAACTTTCCAAATCTATCAACAAACGCTACCACATGGATACATATTAACGTAAATAAGGAATAAAGAAGTTCTCTCTCCTCGCGTAAGGGTATTTTTGGCAAATAATTTCAATTTATTTATCCAAATATATAAAGTATAAATACAACTGCAATTAGTTTGAAAAGTGGATATAAATGTAAATATTATTCAAAATGTGGCTATCTATCACAATTTATCTAAATAATAACTACCATTAACATAATAAAAGTTACGTATACATTTGATTTCAAAAAGAAAAAACACTTGTGTTAAATCATTAATTTATCAACACATGTATGTTAAATCATTGTGTAAGTATTCATTATAACCCTAACAACTAGACTAAGAATAATCATAAATAAATAACTATTCTTAAATCCTAAAATATATGAAGAGTAATCATATAACAACTACAGTTGACTAAGCATTCAAGTTGCATTTTTGTAATATTTGAACTAACAAAATAAATCTGTATATTAAAAATAGTAGTGGTTAAAAAACTACAAATTCCTCCCATTCATTAAAAATATGGAATACCAAACATACCCATTGTAGAATAACCTAACAAATGTGCACAGTTCAATTACAAACAAACGTAGTTGAAGATATTGAAAAAGTTCAATGTACAACAGAAAATGAATTTCACATATTACACCAACCTAGCTGATGGAGAAGTATATGAAGAGTGCTCCTTCCAACCATTAGATTATCCTCTTCTTAGCTTTTGATCTGTTACTTAATTTGTGCAAGAAAAAAAAGAATACATAAGTAAACAGAATTTAATAAGAGAGAGGAAAGGTTTGTAAAATGAAGAAGGAAAAATGTGTGGAGAAGTCTAATACACCTCTTTGCGTTAACGTGAATAGAGTGATGCAAACAAGTGAATTTGCTTGTTATTTATAGCAGATTTGTAAATAAGTTGAGTTAAAAAAATGAATATGTATGACAATTAACGGTGCATGGTAGAGTAGATGGGAATTTCACAGTCGTGGCTTCCCGATGTAAAGAAATGAACTAAAGTCTGAGCAAACCTAACCCTAAACCAGCCTCAGCTAATTTTGTTCATCGGACAATCATTTTGAAGACAATGTAAAAAAAAATTGAAACAACAATATTAGCAAACCTAACCCTAAACCAGCCTCAAGAAGTTTTCTTTTTTCTGTCATTATAATTTTCAACACAGTGGAGAAAGAGTTTCAATCAACAATCTCAGGAAAACAGTAATCAAAAGAAATGAAGAAGTGAAATCGGAAAACAAGAATTTCCCCGAATAAAAAAAATTCAGTAATATTTATATACAAAATAAAAAGTAAATATCCATAAATGGAAAATAAAGTAAGAACGTTGACTGAATATGTTCACACTATTGCAGTGATACCAAGATCCGGCAAGAGATTCTTAACCACCATGGTTTATGACCACTTTTGCCAACGTTGAATGATGTATTAGAGATAGCCTTATATTTAAGCAGGGATAGGATTTTTGTAGCAAGCAATGCAACAGCGACCGAGAATGAAAGGGTAAAGAAAAATGAAATGTTGTTTGCTTTCATTTTCTCCTTTTAGGGTTTGGATTTGTCTTGAGAGACAATTGAACTGAAGAGAAAAAAAATGAAAACACTGGAAAATTCCATTTGTAGACATGAGTAACAGACATTCGATGGAGACAAATGCGTCGGAGACGACCAGACTGAAAATGAACGACCAGGATTAAACGTGAGATCGATTAAGTGTGGCCGAAAAATGAGAAGAAAGTCGACAACGACCGGAAAAGAATAGGTAAAGGAAAAACGACCAGGATAAGCAATGAGGTTCTGAATTTAGGGTTATGGTTTGATTTAAGAGAGAATCAGAGTGAAGAAAAGAAAATTAAAAAAAGCTTGAAAATGTTTTTTTTAGTCCTTCCAGACCCCTAATCTCACTAGCATGAGTGATATGTGTTCGATGGAGAGAAACATGTGGATATGATCGAACTGAGAATTGACTGCTAGGATTAAGTGTGGCCAGGGATTTGGATTCAAATGAGCTGTTGCACTTTTCAAAATAATGGGCTTATTGAGTGAATAAAGGAGCTGTTATTTGCTCCATCAATTTGGGCTACAGTGTTTAATAAAACCCAACACCTAGCCTATATCTAAAATTATAACAAGAACAAACCCTAGGAGTTAACCGTAAACAAATGTCACCAAAAAGCTCAAACTTAGAAAATGACTTATACTTATTACCTTGGGTTCTTATATGTTGATGTCGAAAAATGGTCAACTAGGATCAACGGTACAATTTATTTATGAGGACGAATTTACCTGCATAAACGACAAAATTAGGCACACCGGTGTGGTGTGAGCCACATGGCCTCTGATGCCTAAGTCAATAAACTAATTTAGGAGCTTGTTTAGAGAAAGCTTGAGAGCTTAAGATTAGCTTACAGCCTGATTTGACTCAACTTGGCTTCCTCCATAAATGTGAATCATTTTGACTTTTATAGCAATCGGTAGCTTAACCGCGGTAGCTGATTAATGTCATCTTAATGGCCAGTCGTTTATAACGGCTGCCATTTACGTCGGGTATTAACTGCGTAACCCTTAACTGTTACACTTGAGAGGTGTAATGGTTTTATCTCGAGGGTAACTTGGACTCTGCCAATCTTTGCAAGTCCACCTTCATGAGCGACCCCTTAAAGGTGGAGGCCTTCTCATTGTAACCCTAGGACATTATCCCTTAAGGGTGCAACAACCAAGGATGTTACTTGGACTCGATCGGTTCTGAGGAGAGCCCTGACCTCCACGGTTTTCACACCTTTGGTGAGTGTTCGCCTTCGAGTGTTCCCTCAAGGATTGGATTTTGACATGGTCCGGCACCGATGGGCCTGATTCCCACGGCTGACTCCCCTAGGGATGGTCAGACTTCTCGACGTGACTCCCAACTATTATTGACGGTATCCAGTTGTCACTTGAACTCGACCGACTCTTAAGGACCCTTGACCTCCATGACTTTCCTCTCATAAGGGGTGTTCGTCTTCGACCAGGAGTTACATTAAGGGTGTTCACCTTCGCCTTCATCCCTACAGAGATCGAGTTTGGACTCGGTTAATAATGACCTTCATGGCTTGCCTCTTTTAAGGGGGTGTTCACTCTTAGTGTGACTCCTGGCCGTTATTGGCGGATCCAGTTGTCACTTCGACTCGCCCGACTCTTAGGAGAACACTGACCTTCACGACTTTCCCTCCCTTAGGGGGGATGTTCGCTTTCGACTGTCCCCTCACGGATCAGCTTTGGACTCGGTCATTAATGACCTTCATGGCTTACCCTTTCTTACGGAGGGTGTTCACCTTTAATGTAACTCCGGGCGGATCCAGTCGTCACTTGGACTCGACTGACTCTTAGGGGAGCTTGGACATCCACGAACTTCCCCCTTATAGGGTGTTCGCCTTTGAGTGTCTCCTCTAGGATTAGATTTTGACATAGTTCGGCCCCGAGGGGCCTGGTTCCCACGGCTGACTCCCCTAAGGGTGGTAAGACTTCTCGGCGTGACTCCTGACCATTATAGACGGATCCAGTTGTCACTTGGACTCGACAGTTTCTTAGGAGAGCCCTGACCTCCACAGCTTTCCCCCCTTAGGGGGTGTTCGCCTTCGACAGTCCCCCTAGAGATCAGATTTTGACATGGTCCGGCCCCGATGAGCCTGGTTCCAACGGTTGACTCTCCTATGGATGGTCAGACTTCTCGACGTGACTTTCGGCTATTATCGGCAGTGCCCGGTCGTCACTTTATACTAGGCCCGACCCCGAGGGGTATGGATTCCCTCGACCATCAAGCTTGGCCTCGAGTTCAGCCTTGAGCACGACCTCGAGCTCGATCTTGATCTTGTTAGTCCTTAAGAGGGGTTGGACTTCTTCAGCCGCTCTTCGGGAGGGCCTATGCCTTGTCTGGATATGACGGGAATAATTTCACCCACAACAATATATAATATAAAATACTCATACTCTTTAATTATTATTTTCACAATCTAAGCATAATTTTTTTTTAATGATAATTGAGAACCTTATTACATACATGGGACACCTACCTCCATCTTAATATTTACATACGAGAAAAAACACACTTAAATTTATTTATAGATTTCATATATGTTGAAAATCCTAAATTTCTACTCACAAAATTGTCTCCCGGGGATGTTGACAATTAAATTTTATCCTTGATTTTGTAAAATTATATTCTTTTATACCTATATTTTGCTAGCATGTTTGGCTACGATAGAAAGAAAATGAAAAGAAATGGACATTAAATGAAGAAATAAAAGAATGAAAGTAAGAGAAAATTAGATGGAACATAACTCTGCTGACATTTTTCCCTTCCTCCCACCCAAACATGCCGTTTATGTCATCCAACTAAAATTAATTAAAAAGTTTTAAATTTCCAACTCAGTTTATTTTATTTTATTTTGAAAACAAAGAGTCATTCCATTAAAAACAAACAACCATAAATCCTAGTCTCTAACAACACAACGATCCAATAACGAGAATATCTCCAAAAAAATGGCTCTGGTCCCTAACCATATATGGATGGTGACCAACCAAAGGTCGAATAACCAAAACTCACTTAAGTCGACGACTTTAACAATAATAGAATTTTGAGATCCTTATGAAGGTCGAAAGTACAACGTCAACTCTTATGTAGTTGACTTAAAATAAATTTTGGAGATAACTTTTGAAGCGTAAGAACCACCAAGGAACAAAATCCCGCCAAAGTAACACCCTCGATGATCAACTTCGCAAGAAAGCCATCCTCACCCCGTGTAAGGACCCGGCCCAACACAAAGTCTAACCCGGGGCCTTAACCTCTTATGCATGAATGATATGTATTAAAACTTATGGAGACATGCTAAATATCTTTTGTATTTAATGAAATAACTTAATAAAACGTAAGCATAGTTTAGGGGTACACATAAAACGATAAAATAACATTAAAACCTATACTAAACATGTCTCAAACCCATTTCATGCTTTAAAATCATAATTCAACATTAAGCTTTAAAACAACTTAAGAAACTAACTCATCTTGCCCATGGTCACATCAGCTTCAGCTCAGCCACCCCGGTCCACCTGTAAGTACCTAGAAAGAATCCATTATGGAAAAGGGTGAGTTCGCGAGAACTCAGTAAGGGATCCCAGCACGGGATCTAGCAAAAACACATAAATGATCAGAGAAACACTAAGTAACGTGATTACGTAATTGTCCTAAGCCGTAGCTCTAACTCAATCCTTAGCTCAACCACGAATCTCATAGCTTTATCACAAAACTCGTTCTTTATCACAAAACTCTATCTCAGCTCTTCATCATAAACTTGGTAACCTATACTAGTGTGAGAGCACCTCGGCGAGCCGAAACAACTTGGTTGCCGCCAGACTTCGAACACTCGCACGAAGGGTAGATCTAGGACCCTCCGCTATGGGATATCTCCCGACTCACACTCCTAGCACGACACTTGGGAAAAGTCAGGTGAACTCTAGGTAGGTATGGCTAATCGGGTGGCCCTTCGATCCCTAACACTACCGCAAAGTAGGAATATCTTCCCCAACGCCATGCACCTGAACTAAACCCCTAAACCTTGTCCCCTTTAGGGCCTTTAACTCGATTAAACTCAACGGTCCCCTTTGGAACTCCTAACTCAGATCACGCTACTTGGTTGACACGCTCGACCCCCGTTGGGACAGCCAACACATAACTATTGCAATAAAATTCATAACTAAACACGTAACAGAAAGTAACATCCAAAACAAGACCTTGACTCTTAATTAACACGACAACCTAAATATCAGGAAACCGACTCTAGGCATGATATAACAGTCTTAGGAACAACATGCTAATTATAGGAACAAACAACAATCACAACGTAACATACTCGGAAAACATGCCAGAACGAACTAAGCAACTAAGCACAACCGATAAAGCTTCTTAAACTTTAGAAACACACATTCATAGTAAAATACGTTATTCAGTGCTAACTAATCAAATACGTGCTAAAGATTACCCACAACGACCCTATACTAGGAGAAACAGTCCCTTACCTTGGCTGGAAACTGCTCGAAATGACTCTTAGAACTCGAAGAAAGAATCCCCTAAAGAATCTCTACCTCAAAGGGTCTTACAGGAAAAACGGGTGAGAATTAGGCCTTAAAAACCCCAAAAACGGACTCCAGACACGGGATTTACCTTTGAGACGAAGTTCGAGCTTTTCCGGTCACCAGAGACGGCGGCGCCGAGGACGACGCGTGAATTCTGGCGGGACGCGTGCACGAGCAGGCTAAGGCGCGTCAAACGACTGCTTCGAAAACAGGTGTGGAAGGCGCGTCAGGTTCGGGTTGGCACTCACGGCTTGGAGGCTAGGCTTGGGTGACGCTGTAGGCTCGGCGTGGACTCTCCTAATCTGAAGCTATGAAAACTCGGCTTCTGAGTGACTGACAGAACGACGAACGCCGATTAGTACAGACGCGAGCTGCTCTGACTGGCGTAGACGTAGGCGGGCTGGGATTGGCGCAGACGTAGGCGGCCTCTGGTTGGTCGACATGATGACGCGCGCTGGTTGGCTGAAGCAGGCGGCACTGGCACGACCAACGATGGCTTGACGCGTGGCGGCTCGCGGCTGGTGCGTCAGTCGATGGTCGGCGGCTGCACGAAAGACGACGGCGGCTCATCGGGAAACGCATTTTGACGGCTAATGATTGGCTCTGAAAACGGAGCAATCATGGGGTATTTATAACCCAATGATTAGGGTTTTCCAAACCATTTTTGTCCTCTAGTCTATTTTGTCCTCTTCCCCATTTTGTCCTTTAGTGGCAAAATTACAAAAATGCCCATTTTGACCCAAATCTCCTATTTTGACCCGAATTTCAAGAAAAGACCTTTTTGCCCCTGATTTCCTCAAGTTCAAAACAAACCATCAAGGGTAATTTCGTCATTAAATTTCCTGAAATAAAATAATAATTTTAATTCCTATTTTTAATAAAAATAACGGGTGGTTACACCCCGACTAGCTCTAATCCAATAATGAGTCCAAACACCTTTATCTACCAATTATAAGATGAAATGAACAAACAAAATACCAATCCTTCTCAAAATCATAAAATCAAACTCACACCCCATAGCCAAACAACCCAGAAAGAAGACTTTAAAACAAAAACCCAACAATTTGAAACTAATCCTAGGCTATACCATATCTAATCAGGGGCAGATCTAGGTTCTACCGTTATAAGGGGAAGGGGTGATTTTTCTTTTTGAATTCGCGAGTGTATAAATTTGCCCATTTCGACTATTTTAACATAAACTCTTCCAGTCTACAATATTTTATTGTTAGTGAAACATATATAAAATTATTTGATAAATAGACAATGATTATAAATTGAACTTATAACCTTTTGATTATACAACAACCACAATGATAAGATCATTTGGAATCTATGTTCCAATGGTCTGTTTAGTGTTAAAAGTGCTTACCATCTGGCGATGAACTTGGCCCATGCCGATTCGGCCTCCCCTTCTGATTACTTTTATAAGGCTAAGATTTAGAATTCCTTGTGAAAGATTGACATTGCCCCTAAGATTAAGATCGAGGCTGGAATGTGCTAAATAATATCATCCCTTCTAAGGAGATTATCCTGAGAAGATGAGCAGATACTTCTGGAGGGTGTCTCCTGTGTGATAAAAGTCTCGAAACTAATATGCATATCATTAAAGACTGTAAAATGGCCGTCAAGGCTTGAATTAATTTGTTTCCTTCTTTATCTGACTTTGCTTCTTTTTTCAGGTGTGCTGACTCTGGAGAATGTTTTTGGGAAGGAATCATTTCTCGAGTTCTGATCTCCCAAAAGCTATGATTGTTATTTGGCAGCTTTGGAATTATCGCAATTCTGTCTTTAATTCTGTGTATGGTGCTTTTTTCAGTAAGCTGCTGATGTCGATTAATGGGATGCTAAATTCTTATTCTGGTAAATTTGTTTCCTATTCAGGTGTTGGTCGTGCGGTGAATGAGGTTGGTCGACCCCCGATCGTGTGGAAAGCTCCTCTTGCTGGAAGTTGGAAGCTGAATGTTAATGGATCATGAGATGCTCGTTCGGGGATTGGTGGCATTGGTTGGATTGTCCGTGATGATTGTGGACTTCCCCTGCTGATTGGGGCTCGCAGGAACATAAAGACCTCCTGTGCTATTATGATGGAGGGTTTGGCGCTTAAGGAAGGCCTGTCCGTTCAACTTGGTGGATTCAGACTCTTGCAATCTTATTAACATTCTCAATGGGAGTTCCTAAGATTCTTCTGATCTCAACAATATTGTTGAGGATGTTATTGATCTTACCCCCAATTTAAGGGATTAAGTTCTCCTACTGTAAACGGGAGTGTAATGATGTTGCTGACTTGCTTGCTAATCCTTTTTTTGATGGCTAGCTCTCTTTTATTTTGTATGTTTGATTCTTTTGTGGCTTGTGGTGATATAGAGTGGAGGGAAAAAATTTCTGCTGATGTACTTGCTTTGGTGTTATTTTAACATTTAGGCTTATTACGTGTGTTAAAGAAATTAATATTTCAAAAAAAGAAATACAAATATTGTAATAATTAAAATGACAAGGCAACCCATAATCCGCACTCACCGAAGGCAACCCATAATCCGCACTCACCGAAGGCAACCCTCACCGTAGTGTCTCAACTTCTTCAAATACGGCTGTATCGACCCCGTCATAATCGAATACACGTACTTACAATTCGGCACCCTTGCCCTAAAAAATACTAATCCACTTCCAAAGACCCTTAACCTCCTTCCGGCCACCTGCTCCATGAACGCCGGCGACAAGAAGTTGAAACCAGCTTTCCACTGATCCGCAACAGCCTCCTCCTTTCGCTTCATCGTCGGCATCGGAAAAACAAACCAAAATCTCATCGGACGCACATTCCAGACGCAGAGCACCAAGTCGACGAAAACCAGTTTGACAGGGGACACGCACAACGTCACCATCTCGACGACCACCTGCTCCCCATGAAGCCATCTTTTCATCAGCTTTCTGTCAAACCCATCAATTCCGGTCATCTTCACTAACGACGATGATTCCTGTCTAACGTCAAGCCCTACTACCAAACCCCTCTTCGTCTCCGGCGAGGCCCTTCCTTCCGCAAATACATCCATTTTAGAGTTTTCGGCTTGCCCCTATCAAACGGAGCTCGCCCATAACCCAACCCCTTCACCTATTTTCGCCTTATCCCTCTTTTCTCTGCTGCCTTCATCAGTAACTCCCTCCAGAAAACAAGGTCACGCCACCAGAGCTCTACCTGTGCACCAACAAGCCTTCCATCTGCAATCTCAAGCCGGTGTAGCAAATAGCCCTCGAGCGATAGATATAGAGAGAGAGAAACAGAGACAGAAATGGCGCCTTCCGCTGCACCTGCAGTTGAATCTCCACTTCCATCGACAGTCGAAAACATCGAAACAAATTTCCAGGTTTGCTTTGAAATTTTCTCTCCTGTTACAGATTCGGTATGAATTTGATGAAGAAATTGTTATTGATTTCGCTTCACCTGTTTCTAGCCGTTCTATGTTCTTCATAAAGCAGCAGCATCTCGTAAAAGTTCGAGAAATGCAGATCCATGTGGAAAACCAAGGAAGAGAACTAAATTCTCTCCATCCGGTCCTAATGGAATCGAGAATCATGAGACTGAAGAACGCGACGGTTCTCCGATTGAACACCTGCAAATGGAAGCTCTCGAGATTGTGTGGTCGAAAATGGAAACCACCATTAAGGTCTTAATCGATGCCAATATTTGCCTGAATGCTGCTACTTGTCCTCTCTTTCTTTAATCTAATAACGTCTAAAACAGTTGATGGGTTATCTCTTGCAGGATGTTTTGAGGGATACTAATGTTAAAGTTTTTGATGATATATACGGATGGGTATGTGATTCCTTTGATGCTATTCAATCATTTGGGGCACCAAGTTCATCAGCTACTCGACCTTTTCCTATTTTAACTCGTGCTGATTGTAAACTATTGTTCACAGGGTTGGTTCTCACTAGTAAGTTCCTAATTCCAATGTTTTGAATTGATGTATGGTAATAGCATCTAGAATTCTAACCATTTTCAATCTGACTTAGTTTCATGCTGTTATACTATTAGATAGTGTGAGCATTCATCTCAAAACCAATTGGCCATAAGGGGAGTAGTCCATATATCATATAAAATTGTTGAAGAATCCTCATCTTTCAATGTGGGATAAGTGCCACAAGGTGAGTCTCTCCAACATGCCCCCTCAAGATGATGCAATTTTTGGGAAAGCCATCCTGGATTAGATCCGAATTTATGACTCACATATACCCGCTTTGGCTCACTCGCTTGGGTTGGATCTAAGTTTTTGGGACCAACAAATGGTCGCTTAAGTTTTTACCCGCTTAGGTGAGGTCCTCGAAATTATCACATTTCTAATGTGGGACAAATGACCACAAGATGAGTATCTCCAACATATACAAAAGGTATACGTATTAGATAGAATGAGTATCCATTTAAAAACTAATTGGTTATGAGAAAAATATCTCACATATCTTATAAAAGTTAGGAGGTCTCATCACCTTTTTAATATGGAATCCTTAATATGTCTCCTCAAGATGGTGTACGTGTATCTTTTGAGTTCACCACCAATCTTTGATCAAATCTCAATTTTATTTTTATTCAGCCGAATAACCTCTGATACTATAATAGACAGTATGAGCCATCTCAAAATTCATAGTGATAAGAGTTCTCCTCACCTTTACAATATGGAATCGTTAGACAATACCTGATTGTACCTTTTTGTCCCTGAATTGGAAACTTTATGAGACAAGATTTTGGTGTGCATGTGAGACTATTGCACGCCATGAATTATCGTGTAATGTCAATCTATATGTTGTGCACACTTGATTCGCTCATTGTACACTTCCTTTTGTTTTTATTGCTATTTTTATATCACAAGCGGGTCTCAAACCTGGGACATCTAAAGGAGTATACCCGCAAAACTCAAACCTCGCACCAACTATGACACCCCTCGGGACCCTTTTGTTTCTATGTTGAATAAGGAATATGGATTTGTTTGCAGAGAATATGGAGGTTGTCGATGATTTACTGACATTTGAAGAGCTTGCCTCTCATTTAAAATCTCATGGATGCCATGTGGCAAGTCTCTCTTCTCAAGAATTATCAACCAAGAATAGCATAGGCGACTGTATCAGAAGTTTATTGAGACAGTTTTTGAAGGTTACCGTTGATGTAAGTACCATTTCTTGTTAGAGTAAATATGCCATGTAACTTGGATTCTTTAATGAACATCTTAGTGAATTTGTTTTCTCTTGTGGAATTTGAGCAGGTAGCTGACATGCTCATGCTAGCATCATGGTACAAAGAACAAGGGTACTATGAAAACCCAGTAGTTGTGATTGTAGAAGACCTAGAACGGTGTTGTGGTTCAGTATTATCTGATTTAATCATCATGCTGAGGTAGTTCAAAGAACCATACCTCTAGTCTAGCCAATTTCCATTTGAGTTTTTGTTACTTTTGCTTATTTTTTTTTTGTTATAGTAGACGCACATTATATTCCCTTAATCTATCTTTAGCATCTTCTTTTTTTTTTTATTAAGAAAATACTTATGCTCTGTCAAATACTTACAACTGCCTCCTACCTACCTAGTGACTCCTCACTATGTTTGTGCTCTATAGATATACTACTATGCATGTTTTTATGGGATTTTTGTATATCTATTTTTCATCTATAAAAGATATGGTCTATATTTGATATATGAAAGTAGGTATCTTAAATATCTCTCTTCAAGAAACTAGGAATTACAAAAAGATCTCCAGCTGACTAATGTATTTGTTGTTTGATTTCATGCTTCATTTTGTTATTATAACAAAACTAAAAGTCATTGCCTTTTAATTGTCCAATATGTATTTATTATTTTCTAGTTATCAATTTGTACATTCCTGATTTTTTATACATCAGCGAATGGGTTAGCAAGATTCCCATCATTTTAATTATGGGAGTTGCTACTACAATTGATGCTCCTGCAAACGTGCTTCGTTCAAATGCACTACAGCTGTTGTGCCCTAGCAAGTTTGTATTAGGATCGCCGGCTGAGAGAATGGAAGCAGTTGTTGAGGCTGTCCTTCTAAGGCATTGTTGTATGTTCAGCATTGGCCACAAGGTTGCTGTCTTTTTGAGGAAGTACTTCTTAAATCAGGATGGCACTTTAACATCTTTTATAAGAGCCATGAAGGTTGGTACATCAATTTTATTCAGAACTTTATGAACTGGCTATGAGTTGTATGTTATCTGCAGCATTCTCTCCCGCGTTGTTTTATATCATGATTTAGGCTTCTCCTAATGTTCAGTTTGGCAAAGGATTTTGCAGATCGCATGTGTCCAACACTTCTCCATGGAACCCTTGAGCTTTATGCTGGCGAGATTGCTTGTTGAAGAAGATAATAAGGTAGTTCTAGTCATTCCTCTTTTAACTTCTCATCGCGTAATACCTTTATACTAAGCACTATTACATAAATCTCTATTTCTTCTATGTTTTCCTAACAGCAGTCGTAGTAGGCTTGTATGGATTTTAAATTAAATGCATAAATGACCTGAATTACTTTGGAAATAGACACCCTTCATGGTTCTAGTGCAATTGCAGGCACTTTTATAAAGAAATATAGATACAGTAGCCATCACTTATGGAGTAATTGGGTTTCCAACATAGACACATTTCTTGCGTGCTACTTAAAGTAGCATCAGTAAGTGCATTTTTCAGTCATGTTTTTCTATATTACTTAAATTCAATATGATTTATCTTTACCAAAGGGTTTTCAAGATGGGAATAATGCTTTTATCCTAGAAGTTTTATCCAAGCGTGCTTCAGATCTTCTGTCTGATTCAAGGTATTCATGACAAAACTCGGCAACTACATGTAATTTAGTGAACAATTTACTTATAGTATATTGTTGGTACAACATACTTAGGTACCCATTGGCTGAAGCGACAGGTAATAACATTGGTAAAATATTGTCAGAATTAAAGAGATGGCGGAAGGGCTGGAGTGCTGCTATCCTGGTGCCAATAACTTCAACAATCTTTTTATGTAGTGAAACTTTGTCCTTTTTTGGAATTTGACTTTCAATATCCATCATTTGCAGTGTCTTTATCAAGTGGGAAAGTTTTGCAAAGTTCAATTGCTCGACTTACTTTGTGAGGCACTTGATCCACAATTTTTCAAACCAATAACGTTTGATAATTCAAGTAGACTACCGCAAGGAAAGGGGATATTGTTTTCAAGTAGTTGTGAGCTACAATGTCACTTTTCACCATGCAAGGATGGATATATTTTTCGAGTAATTCGAAAAGTGAGGTAGGTCATAAGGTTTACTATAGTGTGATGTATTGCAATTGTTCATCCTAGGATTGCATAATTAGACTTAAGCTTTAAACCATCATGAAGTGGCGTAGTGTACTAGAGTGTCATAACTCATAAGTAAGTAAAGGGTGACGAGTTCAACAAATGACCGTCTACCTAGGATTTAGGAAATAATTTCCAACCGATTTCCTTGACATTCAAATATTGTAGGATTGGGTGGTACTGAGAATAGTCGAGGTATGTGTAAGCTAGTCCAATACTCATGGATATAAAAAAATAGATTTAAGCCTTACTATTTCCATGTACTTTTCCCAAGGATATTCTTTTTCCTTTGTAAAAGATATAAACATACCGTGCATTATTATTGGAAATATGATTTTGTGACAAAAAGCTAGAAGCTGCAATAAATCCTCCAAGGACAACAATGTTGATCATGAACGCGCTAATGAATGAAATGGAGAATTTTGATCTTTTGATGTGGAGTTGTCTTTATGCACAATTGATTTGAGGTTGTTTTCGCTCGTAATAGAAATTGTTGGCCAATGATTGAGGAGTTTGTGTGGTTCCCTTCTTTTAGAAACTGGGGGAGAGTTCCTTGCTTTCTTTGCAATCGTTTTTCTTCTTTTTCAACCAGAAGTATCCTCTTATGAGATAAGATTTTAGTTCTTTTAGATGATCCAATGCACTCCAAAGTTTGTTGTTTGCTATTGAACTTTCCGGTTGTCCATAGTAAGAGCCTTCATTAAATCATTCGTTAGTCAATACATCAAAATGATATATTCTTTTTTCAAACACATTATGAAACACACTCTATTTGTTATTAATATTTGAAATGATAATTTTCACCAGTAGCTAGTTATTTGTTCTCTGTATGGAATCTAAACTTTGACCTATTAGGGATCTTTCTGCTGAGCTTCTTCATCAGTTGCTAGTGAGTTGGGAAAAGATTACCGGCTGTGTTCCTGAGGTATGGTTATGCTTCAAGAAGACTGTTAGAAGCCATGGAATCCACTTGGAACATTATCCATTTGTATACAATCCACTAGGAACATTATCCATTTGTATGCATTAACAATTATGGTGTAGTTTCGCTTTCCTTATGGTAATGTGCCGTGTTTTAAAAGGCGCGAGGTGCAAAAAAGGCGCGGGCTTTATATTCGAGGCGCACCATATATAAAAAAATTAATAAAAAAATATATTCATCACAAAACATGTATCTTAACCACAAAACATATATATTAACAACTTTCGTAAATCATAAATCATACATCTATCACACATCACATTCACATTATACATTACACATTCACAAGATACTAACGCTGATCATAGGATTTATAAACTCTCAAACTTTTTTTTAACTGAACTCTCAAATAGTCCTACTTTGTTATCCACTGTAAGTTCATTTCTACACTAACAAAAAAACAACCACTAATATTGAGTTCATCTTAGCCATCCAAACTGTTGTATTTTTACACAAAAAAACAGCCAGCAACCCAACTCAAAATTAAAAAGAAACTAAAGTAGAGAAAGAGTAAAAGAAATCAAACAGTGGATTTATTAAAAAAAAAAGAAAAAAAAAGAAGAAGAAGACTCACCACGGCCGGTGAGTCTCCGAACAGAGGCGCCGGAAAAGGAGAAAACAAAGACAACGTCAAGCCGGCGAAGGAGAAGATGAAGAGAGGGGAGGGTTACGGCCTACGGGAAGGAGAAAACGAAGAGAAGAGGAAGGGTTTCAATTTTGGCAAAGGAGAAAAAACGAAAACGACGTCGTTTTGACACGTTTTTAAAAAAAAAAAAAAATAAGGCGTGCCTTATGCGCCTGGGCGCCTCACCAAAAAGTCTCTTAAGGCGCGCGCTGCGACTCGTTGAAGCGAGGCGCTAGGTGCATGCCTTGCGCCTTTCCGCGCTTTTTTTGCGCCTTTTAAAACATTACTAATGTGGAACGAAGTGTTTTTTGTCTGGTATTGACTACATTACTATTATGTTGCTTTTGCTTTATGTGTGTAAAACAGTTTAAGAGAAAAATAGGTCGTACTTTTTCTCATTGAGCTATGGTGTATATATACACTATTACAAGTCCGGGCCATTTATAATGGGCCTTATTAATCTAATTACAAACCTAACTTTATATAATTTATTCTAACACTCCCCATCAAGTTGGAGCAAATATGTTTAAAATGTGCAACTTGTTTGAGAGATAGTCCATCCGTGCCCCATTCAATGCTTTAATGAATATGTCGCCTATCTGATCTCCTGTCTTCACGTGCCCTGTGGTTATCCAGCCTTGTTGTATCTTTTTCCTTATGAAGTGACAGTCGACTTCAATATGCTTCGTTCGTTCATGGAACACTGGGTTAGATGCGATATGTAATGCTGCTTGATTATCACACCACAACCTTATTGGAGTCTTGACTTCAAACCCCACTTCACTGAGAAGTTTTCGTAGCCAGATCAATTCACACAGTGACTGTGACATCGCCTCTATACTCTGATTCAGCACTCGATCTCGAGACTACATTCTGCTTCTTACTTTTCCATGAGACTAAGTTTCCTCCTACAAACACTCAGTATCCTGATGTGCACTTTCTGTCTTCCTTTGATCCTGCCCAATCTGCATCAGAATACCCCTCAATGTTGGTATGACCGTGATTTCTGTATATTATTCTACGGCCCGGTGAGGCCTTTAGATATCCCAAAATCTGATCTAGAGTAGACCAATGATCAACTGTTGGGCATGACATGAACTGGCTCATAACACTGACTGAATATGCTATATCTGGTCTAGTTAGTGTTAAGTAGTTCAACTTCCCCACTAGCCTCCTATACTTCTCTGGATCCTTTAGTAAGTCCCTTCTTTGGTAAGTTGAGTGTTAGGAGCCATCGGAGCACTGCACGGCTTAGCTCCCAGTTTCCCTGTTTCAGTAAGTAGATCCAACACATATTTCCTCTGAGACAACAATATTCCCTTACCACTTCTCAGAACTTCGATGCCCAGAAAATATTTTAACGACCCCAAGTCCTTTGTACTGAAGTGACCTGGAGGAACAACTTGAGAGACTGAATTCCTGTTGCATCATCACCTGTGATCACAATATCATCAACATATACGATTAACAGGATAATACCTGAAAGAGATCGTCTGAAAAAGACTGAATGATCAGAGGTGCTCTTCTTCATCCCAAACTGTTCGAGCGCCTGACTAAATTTTCCAAACCAAGCTCGAGGACTCTGTTTCAGGCCATATAGTGACTTACGAAGTCAGCACACTTTACCATTCTCCCCCTGAGCAACAAAAATCAGGTGGTTACTCCATAAAAACTTCTTCCTGCAGTTCTCCATGAAGAAACGCATTCTTGATATCCAGTTGGAGTGGCCAGTCATGAATCGAGGCCAGAGAAATAAGCAGGCGTACTGACGTCATCTTTGCAACATGCGAAAATGTATCATCATAATCAATGCCATATGTCTGAGCATATCCCTTTGCCACAAGACAAGCCTTTAACCGGGCAACCTAGCCGTCAGGATTAACTTTGACAGCGAAAACCCAACGTCACCCAATGACCTTCCCGACTGGAAGGTCTACTAAGTCCCAAGTACCATTAGCATCCAACGCCGTCATTTCATCGACCATTGCCGCACACCAACCAGGGTGAGATAAAGCTTCCGGAACAGACGTGGGTGTGGACACTGAATCTAATGAAGCAACAAAAGAGGACGTAGAACGAGACAAATGATCATAAGAAACAAAAGATGCAATGGGATAAGTATAGGAACACTTACCTTTTCGAAGGGCAATCGGAAGATCATCACTTATAGCCGGATCGCCTGCCAAAGGGGCTGCTGGTAAAGGACACGCTTCTGGTTCTGCAACAGATGGACCATCAGAAGGAATCTCTGGCCGGACACGACGAGTATAAACCTTAGGAATTGGAACAACCGGAGGCACAGGGATGTCAACAAACGGGGTGGAAGTAACATACACCAGGAAGTCGTCCTTAGGCACAAAACGCTCCCCCTGACTCGGTGTGTGAGAACTAGCAAAGTACGGGGTCTTTTCAAAGAAAGTGAGATCACGAGAAACAAGGTACGTATCACGACTAGGGTAGTAACACTTGTACCCTCTTTGAAGATGAGAATACCCAATGAACACACATTTTAAAGACTTGGGGTCAAGCTTACTGAGTGTGGGACGAACATCCCGAACAAAACAGACAGACCCAAAAACCCTTGGAGGAATGGAAAACAAAGACTGTGTGGGACACAAGGTTTGAAAAGGGATTTTCCCGTGAAGGACAGACGACGGCATACGGTTAATCAGATAACAAGCAGTGGAAACCGAATCCGCCCAGAAAACCTTAGGTACCTGCATTTGAAACATGAGTGCCCGAGTAGATTCTAGGAGATGACGATTTTTTCGTTCTCCCACACCATTTTGGGACGGATTATCGACACACGAGGATTGATGAAGAATACCATGTGTGTTTAGATACGAGCCTAAGGCGTGAGTAAAATACTCTTTTGCATTATCACTACGCAGAATTTTAAGACAACCACCAAATTGAGTGCGTATTTCAGCATGAAAGTTGCAAAAATGAGTAAGCAATTCAGAACGGTTTTTCATTAAATATAACCATGTGACCCGAGAAAAATCATCAACGAAAGTAACAAAATAACGGAAACCTAACTTAGACTCAACAGGACAAGGACCCCAGACGTCCGAATGGACCAATTCAAAAGGAGCAGATGCTCTATTATTGACTCGAGGATACAAACTAGTACGATGTAACTTTGCAAACTGACACGACTCACACTATAAGGTAGAAAATGTAAGCTGCGGACGAAGACTTCGTAGAGCGGAAAGGGATGGATGCCATGCCCCAGACGACAGTGCTCTTCAAATGGGGATGACACGCTGACAGATGGAACAGCAACAGTTGCAGACTGCTCCAGAACGTACAACCCACCAGACACATATCCTTTACCAATAACCCTCTTCGACGTGCGATCCTACAACAAGCAATAATCAGAAAAGAAAGAAACAACACAGTCAAGGTATTGCACAAGTTTGTGAACAGAAATCAAATTGAATGAAAATTTAGGGAGGCTCAAAACAGAAGATAGGGAAATTGTGTCAGTAAGAGTAACAGTCCCTGAACCTAAGACACGAATAGTGGTTCCATCAGCAATGGTAACATGTGGCAGAGAAGAAAAAGGAAGGAATGCCGAAAAAATGATAGGATTACTTGTCATGTGGTTAGTGGCCCCTAAGTCAATGACTCATCTATTCGTGGAGGACAGAAGACAAGCAGACGAATTACCTGTGTCGGCAATGTTGGCTATGGTAGATGACGATGAGGCCTTGGATGCCTCCTGATACTGTCGGTACTTAACAAACTCCTCAACAGACAACATGACAAGCTGAGCAGGATCCTCAGGCAGGGAAGCAAAATGCGCACGAGGATTCCGTTGTCTATCTCGAGCAAGTTTCCTACATTCTCTTTTTAAATGTCCCACTTTGTTACAGTAGAAGCAAATAATAGTGGATTTTGCTGCACCAGTGACATTGGCTTCATTTCCTCTAGTGTCTCGAGAAACACTGGACTGGCCAACCATTGCACTAATAGACTCCGTGGACACTGGCTTCGGTTTCTCAACGCGAAGGATTCGAGTGTATGCTTCCTCCAGATTAGTGATATCAGGACTAGAGAGAGCCTGATCACGTGCCATATCGTATCTGGACGACAATCCTAACAAGAAACTGAGCATGTACAACTGATCGCGCTGAGCTTGCTGAACTTTCGGATCGTCACTGATTGGTACCAGTGCCTCGTAATGTGCACACGTCTTTCGCATATCCATGAAGTAGTCTGTAAGTGATTGATCGCCCTGATTGGCCTGATACAAAATCTTACAAACATCGAAAATCCTGTGCACATTATCTTTTTCAGAGTACAGAAAATCTAGGTATGAAAGTAATGCTTTGACAGAGTCACAGTGACTGACCATGGTGAGAATGTTATTTTCGATCGAATTTTTCACCTGCAAGAAGATTATGGAGTCGTTCTGAAGCCAAAGTTTCTTTCTCTCATCTGTCGGAGCAGTCTCGGTCACGTGATCTTCCATTCCAATGCTACGAATGTAGTGACGAATGGTAGACCTCCAAACACGGTAATTGGATCCATCGAGTTTCTGATCTGTAATTATCGAAACAACCGGGATCATATCGGTCACACTCGGTTTTGGTTCGGCCATTTAGCTGCTGCAACTTTGATAGCTGGATCTGCTGTGTAGGAGCTGCGCTGACTTCGCCGAGCGCGGGCTGTGTTGTTTAGGTGATGGCAGCAGAGTAGTGGTGCTGCAGGGGGTCGGCTGGTGTTGCTGGTGCGCGGGCTGGATGAGCAGGCTGGTGCGCAGGCAGGGCTGGGTGCCCGGGCTGGTGCACAGGCGGCGCTGGTGCGCGGGCTGAGTGCGACGACAGCGCAGGTGCGCGAGCTGAGTGCGACGACGCCGCATGCGTGGGTGGTGTCGGTGCGCAGGTGCGGGCGATGCTGGTGCGCGGGCAGGGCTGGGTGCGCGAGCGATGCTGGTGCGCGGACGCGTGCGGTGCAGGTGCGCGGGCAGGGCTGGGCGCGACGAGCGGCAGCGACAGCTGCGGTCTCTGGTCGGTGACGGTGGGCGGCAGCGGCTAGGGTTTTCTGTCTTCTTTCCGGACGACGGCGGCTACGGCCCCTCGAAACCCTAAAAAACTTTTAACCTTGCTCTGATACCATGTAAAACAGTTTAAGAGAAAAATAGGTCGTACTTTTTCTCATTGAGCTATGGTGTATATATACACAATTACTAGCCTAACGGGCCATTTATAATGGGCCTTATTAATCTAATTACAAACCTAACTTTATATAATTTATTCTATAATGTGAAAACTCTTGTATATAAAAATTTACACCAAATCATCCTTGATTATTACAAGTGACTTCTACCTAGTTAGAAATGACAGAAAAGCTATTTGCAATTATTTTGATTTTTATTTTGTTCTGAGTCCATTATTTGCTTGTCTTCTCATCTTGTATTAGTAGGAATTATCTTTATCCCATTATGTATTAGTCACATTTCAAATATTTTCTCGTGTTAGATCCATGACAAAGTGAAAGACTTGCTGTTGGCTTTCAAGCCCGGGGATGGAAAGAATTCAGAAAAAGACATTGCAGGTTTATCCAAGTAATTATTCCACCCCATACGTTTGACATTGTTTAAATATGTGCTATTCTACTTCATGCAATATTTTTTTTCTTTGCAATACATTAACTTTTTAGAGCCTATTCGAAAGCTCATGGAGTGTGAATGGAAAGTGGACTTGTCTAACTGTCCAATTAGGCATCTTGTCCAAATGACCGACCTTCTTGGAGGGCTTGAAGGGTTTGAGGGATGGAATTGATTGACATTTTTAATAATTTTCTTTTTTAACAATGCCTTTTTCAATTTTTTGCTCTTTGTTCTCTTATTTAATGCATTAAAAAACAATCCAATATATTATATGTCATTATCCAAGATATTCAGCAAAATGGTCCAAATTGTGGCGAAATTGACTAGATTTCTTGAGCACTCAGCTTGTAATTAGAAAGCCGTTTTTTTGTCTTTGGATGGTGTATGAATTCCAAAGAGAGTACTATTTGTACCTTATAATCATTTCTAGTAAATATGTTATTTTTGATTTGGCATGGTCTACCAATTGTTGTCTTTTATTTATTTATTTATTATTATAATTATTATTTATGAATAACCAAGGTTTTATTGAGAACATAGGAAAACATTTTTTGAGGGTGTCTCCATAATAGCTATTTATTGACATGTACTGGAACTTGATTCAGGAAAGATCTTCACTAAGTTGTATTGGTTATATTAAGTTTTTTAAGTTTTTTATTATTATTCTTATAAATATAATAAGGAGAATATATCTTATTATATTGTTTTTCTAATTAATTAGTTTCCTTTTCTAGA
>JBBMEG010000027.1:7890962-7920434 GCA_037832605.1 Cyclanthera cordifolia
TTTTAATTTCATTTTAACTTTTAATTAATCCCTCCATTTTCGAGCTCTTCGTAACCACGAAATCGATGACATAAAAAATTTAAACCCTATTGTACAAAATATTAGCCTTACCAAGACGACGGATGCATTAGACGCAACGGCCAAGATGTCAGCGCACGACACACGGTTTGGGCAAGCATTTTCGACTGCGGTTTTGATGTTTTCGATTATATCTAGACCTTGTATCCCACGATTTCCCGGTGCATCTTGCTCGCTTATTATGCCGTCAGCAGTTGAATTTAGTAGTAGGACGGATCCGTCGCATCCCTAAACGTGTTAATAATATAAACAAATTAGATTAAGTAAATATATCTTATAGCTTAAGCTTAAAGATGAAAGAGAATAGAGGGTTATTATATACTTACGTTGACAAAGCAATCGTGGAAGTGAAAGCGAATGAGTTTGGCACCTGCTCGGGCGTCAGTTTGAAGAGTTTGTCTCAATACGTCCTCTACAATGGTGGATAAGGTCGGGCATGTAGGGTCGTAGAACGTCGGGCTCAGCTGTGCCGTTGACGGCCCGATAGCCATTAGGGTGATGGTGAGTAGAATATAGGCTAATGATTTGGAGAGAGCCATTTCACTTGACAATATGAAGTTTTTTTTTTTGAAGAAATTGTTGTGTTTTTGTGAAGAAGGGGATCCTCTCAAGCTTCCTTTTATAGATGGATTATATATGTATGGACATGGATGGTTGAATGTTGGAAAAATACTTTTAGATGATTTTGTTTCTTTCTATTAATTTTTTTTTTTTTTTTTTTTTACTAATTTTATTAATTCTTAAATAGGCTAATTTTGTTTCCTTTATAATATGAATTCTTGAAAAATATAATTATATAGAGAAAAGACAGCGAGATTAAATGAGGATAAAAATAATTTTATTCTAACGAATAAAATAAAAGATCATTGACTAATAGGGTCTACGTTATTGAAATCGAAAATGTGTTACATCATGTAATTTAAGTATATATATATAATTTTAATAGTTTAAATGAAGATAAACATTAAGATCTATTTTATAGGTGAAATAAAAAATAAAAATTGGCTTGATGAACTTTTCTTACAAAATAATGAGTCAAGAGTATATTTTCAATTCATTAATATCAATATTCAATGAAAGTATGTGATTCAATAGTATTAATAAAAAAAAATTGTAAGCGTAATTATTTTTTAGATTTAATTAAACCAGTAAGTCTTTCATTAAAAAACAATATGATTGTATTTTTTTGGTAATAACGGGGTCGAGGAACCAGAAATAAGAGCCAAATATCGATTTTTAAGATTGAACTCGTAATGTAGGGTTAAACTGTATTACTACTAAATAATTAAACCAAAGCCACCGACCCTTTTCGATAATTCATGAAACTATTAAATTATTAGTATATATCAATATTATGTCCCACCTAACTTAAACCTTAAATCAAATAAAAGGAAAGCACTTTCGATTTGTAAAATTTATCCAAAAATTTAGAGATAATTAAACAACATAAAGACAAGACCTAATTCAAATCTTGTGAGTGAATAGAATATTGCTTTAAACCATCATAAAGTGATTATTCAATAAAATTTAAAAAAAAGTAAGCGATGATGATGAGTTTAATTTATGATGATCATTAATCAAGAAGTTAATTTCTCATGAGTTTTCTTACATCCAATTATCGTAGGATCGAACAATATGTCCAATAACATTAATGGAGATATGTGCATCTACACAATACTATATATATATATATATATATTTATTTATTTATATTTATATTTATTTATTTATTTTTTCCTTTCATTTGTTGGGTTTTGTAGATATTTGTTTGAATGTTAAAGAAAATTCAAACCAAAAGTCACTATCTTGAGGTGGAAATGTTAACCTCACCGCCAGTTTTGAATAGAACTTTGATGGGCCCTTTCTAGTGTTTGTGAAGTTTCCTTAAACCACGTTTTCATGTACCAAAACTAAACATTACATGTTAAAGTTCCAAGTCTTCGCCTTTGTATATCATAAATGACATGTTTCTTATGGGATAAAACTCTTCCAAATAATGGAAAATCTTATTATTCAAACTTTGATCTACCATATTTTCCCTCTCTTGTTATTCCTTTTAGACTCGTAACTAACTGGTTATGGATCCACTTATGATTAACCGATTTTTTTTATAAATTGTATGAGGAGGACCACAAACCTTACATGGCACTAGTCTCGAATAAATGAGAGTTAAATATCAATTTTTATAATCGAATCTATGACGTGGTGTTGAACTGCGTTACCTTCAAACAATTAAACCAAGACATCATCAACTCTTTCGGTCGAGTTAACAATAGAACTTGAGATTGAAAACTCACGATCTTTTTTGATTCGTGAACATGTATTAATGTCGTTGAGATATTGCTAGAATAAATTTGATTGAAAACACTTCCTAAAAATATTATGTACATATATATTTCAATTAAAATAATATACATATATATATATATATACATACATACATATATATATACATACATACATACATAGTGATTCTAAACTAGTTTAAATGTGTATACATGTGAGATTTTAAACCTCTGCAGAAGACTTTAATAATTAAATACTACATTTTTGTTATTCATTATTTTAAACTCTTTTAAGGTATGCTTTCACGTTTACACGATATACTAAAAACTCTATGAATTCTATATCACTTTAGATCATCAAAGTCACTTTTAAACAATACATACATGATAATACAAACAAAAAATCTAAATGATAAGTAACCTGAAGTTAATTTAAGCCTCGTTTAATAAATATTTTCTTTTTTATTTTTGATTTTTAAAATTTAAGTTTACACTTATTATTCAACCTATAATTTTTATGATTTTGATATCTACATCTCACTTTTGTTTTTAAAAATCAAACCAAAATTTAAAAACTAAAAAAGGAGTAGCTTTTAAATACTTATTAAGTTTTAGAATTTGGTTTGAATTTGCACAGGGAAGATGAAACATAGGCAAGAATTTTAATAGATTTAAATTTAACTTTCAAAAACGAAAATTAAAGTTGATTATCAAACGATATTTTAATGTTTTAAGATTATCAAACGATATTTTGGCGTTGAAGTTGAAGGAGGGATTGAAACATATTATGGATGTGCTTGGAGATCCTCCCTCAATCATCTGGGTGGAATCCGACTCTAGTAATCTTTTGGATATTATCAACAAGATTTCTCAAGATTTGTCTGACCTCAATAATGTTGTTGAGGATGTTTGAGATTGTAACCGAGTTGCAGACCTGTTGGCTAACATGATGGTGGTGTCTAACACTCTTTCGTTGTGTTTATTTGATTTTTTTGGCTAGTGGTCATAGGGACGAGGGCTGCAAAAAGAGTCTCTCCTGACGTGCTTGCTTTAGTGCTGTTTGAGCTCCCGACCTCCCGTGTTTCTTAATGAAATGTTGTTTTCAAAAAAAAAAATCACTAAGACCCACCCCTAAATGTTTTTGTAAACAATACGTTTGAGTGGTTAAGCAAAACATCACTTCATAAACCTTTTATTGACTATTTGAGACATTTTGACTTCCAAACCAATAATAATAATAATAATAATAATAAAAAAGAAATTTTCCAAACAAAGACTTAAATTGAAATTAAAATTTTGTGGTTAAATTATATTGTAAATAGTATTATTATAAGAATCATTTTCATTCACATTAATAAAGTGTCTTTTGTAACTTTGTTAAGCCAAAATCATTTCTATATTAATGAAATTCGTCGTTTTTATATGACTTTTGCCTACGCATTTCAAATAGCTTAATTGCTCTCTTTTATTTTATTTTTTTCACTAAGGAGAATTAATAATTTTGAGATATTAAAAATTTTCAAATAATACGAATATAATTATTACTCATTTGAAAAAAAAAAAAACACACATATATATAGAAAAAATTAGAGCATAATTAACAAAAGATTAGGGGCTAGTAAAAAGTAAAAAAAGTTAATTAAATTACTGACTCCCCTATCTCTAAATCATGTCGAATTCCAAAGAAGCTATTAAAACTTTCAATTAAAAATTTTAGTTTAATCCAATTTTAATATTGATGGTAGGCTAACCCAATTAATTTATTTTTATTGAATTCAAAAAATTAATCTATCTATTTGAAAAAGTCACTGTAAGTAAATTGTTTATTTTATTGACCTTGACCCAACATCAAAGTCAAATTTTATTATTCCACCAATTGGGTACGATAGCGTTCTATATCAACTAAATAATAGCATTAAAATTAGTGAGAACGACTAAACCAAAATCAATTAACCGATTACTAATTAATTAATTTTGTTTATTTATTTCTCTAAAGTTTATTCTCTGTAATTTAAAAAATGCACAATCACCCACATGAGTTAACCCGTTGTTATAAATTAACAATCATTCTAAAAACATAATATACACACACATAAGTAAAATCTTTATTTGGGCCGAGAGCCCATAATTTTTTTGAACTTTTTTAATTTTGTTTTAATTTTTTTTTTAATAATTCTTTCTCTTTTCTTTTTCATTTTGTTTCAAAAACAAATATGGCAACCGCCCTTTTTTCCATTTATTTTTTTTTGATAGATAACCTTAAATAAAAAAGTGCATTTAAAGTAAATATTAACAAAATTTTAGCAATTCACCCCCAACGTAAATAAATCCAAATTTTTATATTTAAGGCCAATATTTAATGAAATTATATGGAAATTTGACACAATAAATATAATTATTTTAGATTTATCAAATACTCTCACACCCAATTCATTATTTGTCCTCTAGTATGTATTAACTCTACGTATCAATTATTCTATTTACTCCATTTTCGCCATTATTAATATCAAAGAATATCAATGAATTCAATAAAACATCAAAGTAACAAAAAGGTATTATATAATAGTATTACCTATGTATTGGTATTATGAATGGATTTTTTTATCCTCTACATCTTAGAAACTTATGGTTTTAGAGTTTTTTGCAGCCGTCATCATCATAATCTGGGAAAATTTTAGGAGCAAATCAAGGAGATTTGTGGCCATCATCTCCGGCTGTTCGCGACCATATTTTCCGGCGGTTCGCAGCCACCTTCTCCGGCGGTTCGCAACCACCTTCTCCGGCGGTTCGTGGCCACCTTCTCCGGCCGTTCACGACCACATTTTCCGGCCGTTCACGACCATATTTTCCGGCCGTTCGCGGCCATCTTCTCGTTTACATTCGCGGCCTTCTTCTCCGACCGATCGCAACAATCTTCGTTGTGGCGGTTATCTTCTCGGATTTATGTTCGGAAGAAAAAAAATATTTAGGGCTTGAGGTTGAAGAAAAGGGCATTTAGGGATTATTAAAAATATAAAAATTCATTTGAATACCTTTTAATTAAAATCAATTTGAGATGAATATATAATAATTATATTCAAATTGAATATCCAGGTTAAATACACTTAAAAATAAGTGATTAAAAATGAATTATTAGAAATTAGTGGATAATAATAAGTGATTAGAATTGAATTATTAGAAATGAAGGGTTAAAAATGAGTGATTAAATGTGATTAGAAATGAGTTATTATTTTGTTGGATTAGAAATTGATGGTTATAAAAAAAAAAGTTAAAAATAAAATTTTATGAATGAATGATTAGAAATAGATGGTATTAATTAAATATTATTTTAAGAGTTTAGAAACGAGAGATTAAAAATAAAATAATTATTTTGAATAATAAAAAGTGAATTATTATTTTGGATCATTAGCTGATTTATATGTAATTTTTGAAAATTAGCCGTAAAAATTCATTAGATGCCCTTATTCTTTTATCTATAAATCAAGATCATAATTCATGGGTATAGCTTATTATTCATCATGAAAAGTGCTTGTTGAAAACGCTTTCCGCCAACCGATTAACTGGAAAGTAACCTTCAAAATACTGTTATTACCAATCTGCCCTTCAATTTCAAGCTTTCTCCATTTCTCTACCCTATTTTCCACCCTTCTACCTCCAGTCGCTTCCGTTTCTACCAGAATCCCTATTCTTAACTCTCTTAAGGTACGATACTTCTTATTTTTCCCATTTTCTTCTACGATTCTGATTTCGAATTTCATGATCTCTTTGTTCTTCATTTCGAATCATCATCAATCGTTTCGTTCTGCTTTGTATCACTTTTGTTTGTTACAAATAAGCAATATCTGAAAATCTGGAACAAATGAGATCTAACGTAGTGGATGACCTAGAATCCTTCTTAGTTTTTGTTATCAGTTGATCGATTCCCCCCTTTATTGCGTTATTTCTTTTATTTTTCATATAATTTCTTAGGAAAATTGTTCTAGATATCAAATTCTACATCTCAATTTTAATTATGTCAATTTTTAAAATTATTTCATACTTGCAAATTAATTTTACTGGATTGAACCTTATCGATTTCAAGTTTCATGAACTTTATCTGTTAAGCGGTTATCAATTGAAGTTATTGAATCAATTTTTGTTATATTTGATCTGTTTTTTTCTACAATTTTGATGTCCATAGATTTTTTTTAACCTTTTTTTTTTTTGCTACTCATGGAAAATTCCCAATTTCTTAACGTTGATCGGCAAAGAAGTATTATTGGTCTATGTTTAAGATGCATATAATAGTTAGGATAATCATTGTTTGGGTTTGGGGTGTAGATCAATTAGTGGTAAAGATTTGAGCGGGAATCGGGTTGTAGGATAATGGTTATCGGTAAGTACAATAATTTGTATTGGGTCGTATAGTTTAAAAAATATTAAGAGGAGTAGTGATTATTGTTCGTTATCCGGATAATTGCTGTTAGAAGTCACCATTGTCTGGAACCTCCAACAACCCGAGAGAAAGAGGCTTTAAGTATTTTTGTCCTTGTTGCCTCGTGTATTTGTTAGTTCTGTGGCTAACTGTACACCAATTCCTTGCCATTTCTGATGGTTTATCTGAGGCTCAATTTTATACCTTCTTTCAAATCTTATTTCAATAAGAAGGTGTTTTGTTGTTGAATTGTTGTGTGATTATTTTGAGTGATTAGAAATTTGAATTTTTATAATAGCTCGTTTGGATGTGGTTATTTGTAGAGGGGTTGTAATTAATCGCTTGTTTGGTTGATGGTTTTTGTAGAGTGATTGCAAACAATAACTCATTTTGATGTGATTGTAAATGAGTGATTATTTTGAGGATTAGAAATGAATGATTAGAAATGAGTGGTTAGAAATGAGTGATTACCATAGTTTGTTTGGTCGTGGTTGTTTAAAGAAGAGTTATAAAAATTTATTTATAATAGCTCGTTAATATTGCGAAATAAGCACCCCTAAAACTTTATCAATTCTTGTCAATGTAAGTATGAACTGCAGGGTCATAGAGACAATAGCGTCATTTCTTGCTTTTCGGATTACATCTGATATCAGTCTATTTGTTTCTATTTTCTTGTCTAGTCTTCACTGATTTCTTTTTTTTGCTGTCAATGCAAAACTAATTCAAAATAATTTTATTATGCTGCTTATGCGTTAGAATGTTCAAGAGTATAGCTACTAATGATGAAAAAGGAAGGCAAACAAAGGCTCGTTGGGATGATGATACGGTCGATTCTTTCGTACACATCTGCGTTAACGAGACTCTAAATGGGAATACACAACATGGTCATTTTACTAAAATTGGATGGAGGAATGTGGTTAAGAACTTCTATAAAGAGACTGGAAGAAAATATGGATACAGTCAACTCAAGAACAAATGGACGATACTCAAGAAAGATTGGCATCTTTGGAATGATTTGGTTGGAGGTGAAAAAGAATTAGAATGGGACTCTCAAACTACTGAAGCAACTAGTCAATGGTGGGACAACAAATTAAAGGTAACCATCTGTGAATTTGTATTTTTGTCACTTTTAATTTTTTATTATCTAGTTACGAAGTTGGTATTAGGATTTTAAGTTTTTCACACAAATAATAGGTTCTTAAATTTTCAAGTGACTAAACATGTAAAAATGACTGATAATTGAGAATACTCTTCACTCTTATAAAAGAGGAATGTCAGTGCTGACCAAGACGGAATCACCATTATTTTCCCCACAAATGACACATAAGTATGCACGAGATTCTTCCTAGAGAAGTTAGCAAGTTTTACTCATTTCAAAAGTATGTTCACATTTTGTCAGTTGCACAGATAGTAGATGAAAATGATGCATCATCATCATTATTATTATGTTGTAGGTTCTCCCCGAGGCAGCGAAGTTTCGCGATAGAAGACTACAAAACGTGGAGCTATTGAACATTCTGTTTAAAGATGGTGCTGTGAATGGAGGAGCATTGTCTCCAATCCCATCTCAGGTTGTTTATTCTAACCTTACAAGTGACAGGATTGAAGACTATAATGATGATACATTAGAAGATACGAAGTTTAATGTGAATGAGTTTAACAATGTTGAAAGTAACACTAATGAAGTTAATAACAACAGTTCAACTTATAATCAAGAGAGTAGTGTCAAAAGGAGAAAAAAAGTAGATTCAAAGGTCGGATCGTGTAGTTTGTTCGATGCATTAGATCGTCTGTGTGACGCCGTAGAATATCGAAGAAGGGATGTACCGGGATGTAGTACTCTCGAAGTTATGGAAACTTTAAGGGGCTTGCCTGGGGTTGTAGAAGGGGATGAGCTTTACATGAAAGCTACTGATATTCTCATCAAAAGAGAGAATAGAGAAATGTTTGTTGCTTTACAAAAGCCTGAGATACAAATTTTATGGCTTAGGCAAAAGAGAGTTTCTCATTAGCTTCAAGTTTTATTCTAGTTTCACATTATTTTGGATTTAAGATTTTGTTGCGTTTGGATTAGTGTACTATCAACATGTAAAATTTTATCATTCACACAAAATTGAGTGTTACTATTAGTATTTAATTGGATTGTTAAAAATTATTAGTTCAATATTGAAGAAAATATGATGGATATTTTTCATTTTTTAGAGATACTGACTCAAGCAAAAGATCATGAGTTCTACCAAGGAACCCTACCCATCTAAAAAATTATTTGATAAAATTTCCATTGACAACCAAATTAGGGTTTATTGATAGTAGTAGCTCAAACATGGTTATAAAAAATAGGTATTGAAGAATCATATTTGAATTGGCTTAATGGCCAAATATGAAGTGCTTGAAACAAATAAAATGAACAGAAAAATGATTATAAATTTTGAGTAATTAAAAATTTAAAGTGATTATAAATGATAGATTATTTTGAGTGATTAGAATTTTAATTTTTAATAATAAGAAACATATTTAGAAGAGTAAGTAATGAATGATTATAAATAAAAGATTATAAATATATGAAAAAATATTTAAGATTATTTTGAACGATTAAAAATGATTAATTATTTTGAATAATTAAAACTTTGAATAATAATTTAGAATAATTATAATAATGATTTTGTTACTTGAAGTGGAGCTACAAAATTAAAATATTTGTAATTGTAGAAATGTCTTTTTGGTTTTTAAAATTAAAATAATATGTCTATATTGTAAATTATGTTACAAAATCGTGCAATATTATTTGAAGTCGTGAGAATGAGGAAAATGGTGGGTAAGTTGGCTACCCACTTTAAACAGAGCAGATATACATCTAGTAAATTACTTCAATCGACTTCAACATTATATAAATAATAATTATATATATATATATAACGAATCAATTTAGTCTTTAATATTCTAAACAAATTTACAAAGAGATTTGAAAGAGGGAAGATCAAGAACTATTTTCTTCTTAATTACCTAAAAAGTGTAGATTCCAAGAAGAACACAGTTTAACTAGGTAATATTCAAATGACATTTTTTTTTAAATGGTTAAATTTGTAAATTTACCAGTTTACCCCCATGCAAAAGAAGGTTATTTAAGTTGAGAATTAGGTGGGGGTTGGAATTAGAGGGGAAACTGTTTTTGCTACCACCATCCTTCAAGAAGAGGGGCATAGAAGTAAATTGGCAAGTGATTTTATTAAAGAAATAGGAAGTTAGATGAGGTTAGGTAATCTAAAACAGAGCAAATGAAAATATGGTGTGGGCATATATATATATATAATGCAGATGAAAGAAAAATAAATATGGTGATTTTAATTTGTAATTAATGGAAATGGGAAAACATATTTGGATAAGTGTTTTGATTGTGATTGGAGTGATTGCATTAAGATGCAATGCCACTACATACATTGTTGGAGATACTTCTGGTTGGGATATCAGCACTCATCTTGATACCTGGTCTCAAGACAAAAGGTTTTTTGTTGGAGATGTTCTTGGTAACTTTTATTTCTCTATTTCTTTTTTTTTTTTTTATCTTTTGCTAATTATTTGTCTTTTACAAGTTGGCCAAGAGAGTTAGGGCATGTCTCCGTGATGGGATGAGATATAAAGGAATCGCCTCCCGTAGTTTGGTTTGTCGAGTTCTATGTCGTCAGTCACTGGTTTACTCTTTTTTTTTATATCTATTTTTTTTTCTTTTCTCTTTCAACCTACTCAAACGTGCTTTTAGCGATGACGTGATGACTTGTTTTATTTGTTATATTTTAATTCAACTATGTGACTATGTGTGTGTCTGTGTGATGGTGTTTGAATGTGTAGATGTTGAATCAAATATCGAGAATAACTGTAACCAAAACATACCATTAATGATGTTGATAGTTTTGTGATGCTAAAAATTGAGTTCGAATATCGAAAGAGTTGGCGACAGTAGTGATTTCATTGTTTGAGGTTAATCATGTTCAACACAAACGTCGCGGGGGTTCTCTATGAAGAGTTTGCGGTCCCTTTCTCCAATTGTACAAGAATTATTTATTTATTTTTTTTTTTGTTGATTTTAGAAATAATGAAGTGGGAGACTAATGTTGTTGATCATTAAATCTACACGAATGTTGCATAGTTTGTGGGGGTTAATTACCAATTGAATTAAAAGACTATACTAATTTTAAATTTCAAAATATAAATTTGTAAATTATGGGCAAATTTGATTTAATTGATCTATTATGTGTGTATATATAGTATTTCAATACTCATCATCGGAGAGCTTAAACGAAGTAACTCAAGAGAATTTCAACACGTGCAACACCACCAACGTTTTGAAAGCGTACTCCACCGGAAACACCACCGTGACGCTGTCGCAGCCCGGCCGGAGATTCTTCGTTTCCGGCAATCGCTTGCTCTGCCTCAGCGGCATGAAGTTGCTAGTCAACGTCGAGAACAACCAATCATTCTCCCCAGCCGCCGCTCCTCAACCGCCGCCGCCGTCCAATGGCCTACCCCCTCCCTCTTCCAAAACTGACGACAACGGCGTTCCGAGCGCCGCCGCCGCCAGATTTGGGGTTGCTGGAAAACAGGGTCTTGTAATTGTCATTGTTTGTTATGCCATGATGCTGCTTTGATGTCTATTTACCTACACATATATACGCACGTGTGTGTATATACGAGGTTTCTTTTTCTTTTATTTTATGTCTACTATTTAAATTTAATTTAATACTTTTTAACAATGTTTAATTATGACATCGTGACTGCTTTTAGAAATTATTAAATGTAGATGATCATAGATCCTATATATCTTTATAATAACGAGATGTAAAAACAAAACACTTTAATTTGTTCTCTCCTGAACAAAAAAAAATATAAAATTACTGATAATAATATGTGTGCATATATAAATATATATGTGTTTGTGTGAATGTAAAATATAAAATATTCGGAAATATATCTATTTGTTCCTAATTTGAAGGTTAGTTTCAGTTTGGTTCTTACGTTATAAATTTGAACACACTGTCATCTAAATAATGTTCACTTTTGAGATTACAAGAATTGGGAATAGGAGATTCAAACCCGTGACCTCATGGTCTTTCGACATTCGCTGATGCTGTTAAGCTACTAATCTTTTGGTGGCTAAATTTAAATTCTTAAAAGTCTTTATAATCAAAATTCTACAAACAAGAAAGAATGTGGATTAAAAAAATAAAAAAAAAATAAATATATATTACCACTATATTAATAAATATTATACGTTTTTTCTAATAAATTATTCATGCAAATAATTTAAATAATTATTTTATAAGAATAACCGTCAACTACTATTTCTTAAAACTTTGAAATAACGGGCCGGGTTTAGAAACCATATTGGGCTTGAACGAAGTCAAGCCCGAAAACTAAATCCCGAAATTCCAGCAGCGGAAACAGAAACCCTAATTCTAGGTGAGAGTTCCCCCTCGCTCTATTTAAACCCAAAGCCGATCGAAGCTTCACACATCGATTCTTTCTTGTTTCAATCCTCGTACTTGCTAACATCGGCCGCTGCAGATTTACACTTTCCGATCTTTGTTCGTCTCAGGTTTTTCTGTTTTAGTCTCTTAATTTCGTCTATCAACATTAGCAGGTTTGTCTATCAATGTTTGAAAGCTGTTCTATATCGTATATACATCGAATTGATTTTGATTAGTATAGAATTGAATAATTATTTTTTTATTCTCCGTCGTTTTTTGATAATTTTTTTTATCGGTTTTGAGTTAATTTAGATTCAGTAATGGATGTACCTCAATGTTTTACAAAGTTGTTATTGTCGATTTTATTTATGAATGGTGGCTATGATGATTTCTTACAAGATCAAGCTCAACAGACCGGAATGCAGGTTTCGTATTGAATCTTGCGTGTCGATAACTCGCGAAACTGAGCCATCTCTTTGTTTTTAATCTTCTTTGATCGAAAGACTCAGTCGATTTTATTTGTTAAGATGTGTTGCTTTTGTTGTCTGTTTTAATCTAATTCTGGGTAAGAGAAGGCTACTATGAGGATTCTAAGCTCCCTCTTCTGAAATTCGTTGAGGAAAATCTGCTGGCAGAATCGAACCAATAATCTCCATTGCCTTCTGAGTATTCCATTTTCTTTCCCAGTTTTTGATTTATTCTTCCGAATTGATTTTTAACTTTGTTTTTCATAGGAACAGATCAAATGTTGTAATTGTTTATAATGTTCATCAAGTGATGAAACGAGGAATAATCTTAGGACACCTTCCTACACAGTAAAGCCATACTGTGGATGAGAACACAATTTCCTTTCTGATGATGAGTTCAAATTTCTCTTAAACCCTTTAATCATTCAAACCTGTACGAAGTCCCCTTTTTTTATTTTGAAAAACTAGTCACTTTTTATTATTTCCTTTTCTGAGGATATTTGTTAATTTGGACCTTAGTATTTTTTGATTACTATGATTAACAAACATATTTTATTGTAAATTAAACAATTTTTCAAACAATGTGGTGGAAAATTCACGATTGAGACAGAATTCATTTAGCAGATTTAAAAAAAAATTTGAACATAATTTATTTTTCACTTAATCTCATTTTTGTTCTAAAATATCATTTTATTCATTAAACATGGGATAATTCACTCCATCCATTGTTGTAACAATTCATTCAGCCATCCACTTCTCTCTCTTTTCCGGCAATTCCTCACCTGTATTCCGCTGTTTATAAGCCACGTACCTGATAAACCACGACAAAACAACCACCGCCGTGATGCCGAAACCACCAGATGCCAAGAACCCGGCAATCAGAAGCGCCGCCGCAATTACTGCTGGAACGAGAACAGGGCTGAAGATTACGAAGAGTGGGGTTGCGACGGCGAGGCCAATGACAGCGGCAGCCATCGTGAGGCCGGAGAGAACGAGGAGGGAGCCGCCAGCTGTGGCGGCGGTGGCGGCCTTGACAACTTTGTGTGAACGGGGAAGTTCATGGGATTGCTTACTTTGTGTTTTGTAGTAAAGTGAATTGCTAGACTCCGCCATTAAAACTGGTGGAAAATTAGGTGAACAGAGTGACGAAGGGAGTTTGGTTATATAAGGGATTGATGAGTGGCACGTGTTAGAAAGCTTCTCATTGCGCCTTTGTTCATGGACAACTCTGTTTTTGAGGTGGCTAACTTGTTCTGCATTGTTTCTTTTGTAATTTTAGTCTTTTTTATTTATTTTTGGTTATTTACTTTTTATACCAATGAATTGATTAATATGATCCCTAAGGAGTAAGGTATCAAGACTAATGTATTTGTATTAATAAGAATTATTGTGAGAGAATATAAATCACTCTAATTTTTCTAAATAATTACAATTATTAATATCGTAGATAGAAACGAAGTATCAAACAAATGGTTCTTAGGGGTGTGTTTGGTGAAGGGGAAAAAAAATGAAAATAATTTGGGATGAATGAGAATAAAAACAATACAATAATGGATGTTGTTGAAAAATAATTATGATAAAAATAAAAAGTTCTGAGAATAAAATCTAATAAATAGGAGTAAAATAAAAAAGTGATTTTGGAGCTTTCTCTTTCTTCCTCTTATCAAAGGTGATTCAAACAACTACCATTATGATTATAGTCAAAGAAAGAATTTTGAGTTGCTTACACATCTTATCAATATTTTACAGAAGCAGTGCAGCAATATTTTCTTTTTACTAATTTTCTAAATTTAGTACACTTTTCTAGAAAATTGTAAAAATGACATTATTAGCTTAGAACTAAAACTAAACCTTGTTGTTAAGTTGTGGCTTTCTTAGTAGCCCTTTAGTGTGGGGCAACTTAACTCCACGGCGACGTCGAAACATTTTCCACCAATGCAACTTATTCTTCTTCATCTTCCCACAATTCAGCACCCTAACATCTTTCTTCTTCTTCTTCTTCTTCGTGGCTTTCGATCGCCATACATGGCTTACAAGCCCTTCTGCGAGCGCCTGAAACTTCCCAACCGGGTTCTTTCTTCTACACACACTTCTCATTCCTGTTGTTTTTACCTTCCCATTTCTTCCTTCTTTACTAGTTGTTAGCCTTCTCTTATCTGTTCCATGGAAGATCTTTCTTAGCTGTTTCCACATGAAGTTATTATGGCTGTTGTGATGGTGATGATGATGATGATGATGTTGGTGATGGAAGATGAGTCCTAGCTTGTTTTTCAGTCTCTTCAACCGTCCCATCACTCTCTTGGACTCTTTTCTCCCACGGTTGAATTTGATTGCTTTCGACGAAATGCTGCTGCTTCTGTATTGACTACTTGTATCCGAACCAGTCTCCGGTGGACTGTCTTGGTGTTGCGGAGAAGAGGAATCGTAAGTGATTTCACTTTCATTGGTTTGTTGAGTTGCCCAACTTGAAGAAGAAGAAGAAGCTGTTTCTGATTCTGATTCTGAGATTGTGAATTCAGAATCTTGTTGATTGGCCAAATGGCTCTGTTCTTTTCTTTCTTCTCTAGAGGGATGGTCCAGCAATGTTGGCCTCATTACCAAACGACCATATGATTTCTGCCTCCGGGTTTGATTCAATTTCGTAACGACCCTGGCAGTTGCATTGGATCCAGCTGAAAGTCTAGATTTATCCATCGGAGTCGGCAGATTTACTACAAGTTTGTGTTGTTTATTAGATATGTGAGCTTCAATGGTTGGAGGTTTCATGGCTTCATCATTGTCTTGGCTTAGAGGTATTCTGAATCCATGAACAAACTCGGAACAATGACTCGTCGGCTTAACTTTCTGTCCACCAACAAGATTATGGCCTTTACTAACAGATTGGCCACAGTAAGCTAATTTAGTTTCACTGTTCCTGCTTTGAGTTGTGAAACGTTGCAGGGACAAAATATGGAGTTCAATTCGTCTGAGTGCTGAGCTGATGCCATTTGATAAGTCGATATTAGCGGCAACATTTGAAGAAGCTGAGTCTCTTTTTGCTGGATTTATCATCTTTCTTGCAGTTTGATTATGTTCGATCCATTCTAAAACTTTCTTGTCCACTGGCTTTAGCTGTTTATCATTTTCTTTGTGTAGAAAGTTGTAAGAAATCCAAGTGTCTGTTGCTATGTTCTGTACAAACTCAAATGGGAATGTATATTACTAAACATACATGAAATGTAAACTTATTGTTTTTTTAGGTAAAATAAAATTTTGATTCTCAAACTTTCAATCTTTGTTCTATTTTGATCCATAAACTTTCGAAAGTTCAAAGTTAGTCCTTGAACATTGAGTTTTGTTTCATTTTGATCATAAACTTTCAAAAATTCAATTTTATTTTGATCTATGAACTTACAAAACTTTCGGAACTTAATTCCATAAACTTTGAAAATAACTTAAAATTAGTTCCTATGATACATTTGAAGTCGATATTAATCAAAATTAGTCCAATAATGTCAATAATCTTATAATATAAACAAAGATAAATTGTCAAGATATTTTAAAATTTATAGAGGAAGATGATAATTTTCTTAAAGAAAAAAAAACAAAAAAAAACAATGACAAAATTTAAGCTTTTTTTAAAGTTTTGTGATCGAAATGGAACACATCTCAAAATTTAAGCATTAAAATTAAACTTTTGAAAGTTTAAGGATTAAAATGGAATGAAGCTCAAAGTTGAGGACTAAAATTGAATTTTTGAAAGTCCAGAGACCAAAATGGTATTTTATTATGATTATTATTATTTCTGAATAAGAATATGCAACTGTCTCCAATTGTTCTTTTGTTTGAAAAAATGTTTTCATGCAAAATCAAACACGAACCTTTGAGTGAAACTCGAGAACTCTGGCAGTAGCATCATCGAGCAAATGTTTCAATAAAATCTGCGCTCTTTCATCCACCTGCATTGACAATAAAACCAAACTAATATTGAAGTAGTCTCTCAAAATCTATACAAAATAATTCCTCATTTCTATCACTTAAAATAACCCTTCCAGTAATTACTCATCCAACACTCTCATGATAGGCCAAATCTACTAAGTTACGTGTTTGATAAGATAAAAGAGGGAGCAATGCAAGAGATTATTATACATTTACTCAAACACAATCAGATTATGATATCATGATTAAACAACTCTAGTTTTCAAGAATGACAACATTTATGGAATTGGAATGAAGTTCCTTAAATATCACAAAAATTACTGCGGTTGAAATTTTTATGAAATATATTTTCATCTATATTGCTACAATTGTTCAAAGTGAAAACTAAACTAAATCGATCTAAAATTCAAAAAACTAGAAAGGAAAGAAAAAAAGTAAAAAAAATTTAGCAGAAGCTCCCCAAAAGAGAAAACAAGAACATTACCTATCTCCCATAAAACAATGAATAGTAATGACTACAAATTTAAGTGTGAATCCACAAATCATGAATAAGTAAATCCATTGTTTAATAAAGTAAAAAACAAAAAAAACAGCAAGAATGAGAACAAGAGAAAGAGTGATCTTGCAGAGGCTTACATGTTCTGAATTTGCATCTGGCAAACAGCTCTTTAAGAGAAGGATGTATAATTCTCTTAGTGCTACGAGATCAAGATAAAACTCGTCTACCATCTTATCTGATAAATTACAGGACAGCTAGTCATGCTTCAGAATGTGCATCAAACTGATAAAGAGTGTTCATCAAAAAGCTCAGAATCCTATTAATATTGGTAGTCAACCTTAAACTTTCAACCCACTCCATTTAAACTTTGAACTTAAATAAATTTTTGCAATAAATAAAGTTGCAAAATTATCTCAGGCGTGTTTGGATTTGGAGGAGAGGAAGAGAAGAGAAAGAGAAAGAGTTGAACTTCTTGTTTATTTTTAGTACATCACAACTTCTTCCCAACTCCTTTTCAATCTCCCCTTGACTTATCTCCAACATTTCATCAAACTTCGAAGATCAAATTTTATCTATAATAAACATCTTCTCTCCTATAAAAATTCAACAAAAATAAAAAATCAACCTCTTCTCTCTAAAACACCAATCTCCAAACAAATATTTCATATCCCAAAATCAGTCAATTTCCTCTTCTTCCTCCGCTTCTACACTTCTCCTCTCTTCTAATCAACCCCAAAATCCAAACATTTTTTTTTACAAAATACAGCCACCAAGATACACAAAAGACTCAGAAGAAGAAATCAAATTCTGTTCGCCATACTTTTTTTTTTTACAATGTCAGCACCAAAAGATAAACATTAAAACATCACTGCATAATAAAGTGTAGAAATAAGGAAAAATATATTGAAGAAATGAAAGTAGATTCAGAAGCTAAGAATAACATCAACAGACAATGAAGTACATTATCTCAGATCAAGTGTTGGATTCTTAGTAATTGCTTCATCATCGTTTACTGGTTCATGCAAACAACCAAATCTCAAAAAAATTAAACCTAAATCGCAGGAAAGGATAAAGAAAATTCGTCAACAAATGATGAAAAACAGAGCGGGAAATCCTTATTTTTCTTTCCTCTGTTGTATTATTTCAGATTAAATCATCGATTAATAAAATTCTCTCAAAGAAGTTTCAAGAAGAAACCTAAACCTTACTTCGTAGCCGCCGCCGCCGTCTGCCACAACCACGACAGCCTCCGTCTCGGGTCTTGATTAGCGAAGAGTATTCCGATGGCATAACTTAGCAGTTGGTTTGGTACTGCGTTGGCGTCTCTTCATTATCGGTAAAACACCGGTTCGCGATTGGTTCTGGGGTTAGGTCCGTCACAGCCAAGCTCCGGTTCGCATACCCGCGACCCGAAACCCAAATCTGTGGGTTTAACAGATCTACGACCCGGTGACCTGTTGGATTGAGATTGCGTCTCTACAACTGACGCCACATATATAATTTCACTTTTTTTTTTTTTTTTTTTTCTTTCAGTTTTTTTTTTACCCAGTATATTTCGTTCTCTTTATTTTTTCTATTTACAAAATTAAATAAAATAGGGTATTTTCTCTTTCATTTTATTTTTTATATTTCATTTTGTTGTCAAACTATTTTTATCTTTATTAGAAAAACTCAAGTTATATTTATTATTTTACTTTTTTTAACCTTTAGTGTCGTTGATTATTTATAATAAATTGTCCATTATAATTTTATATAAATTTAGAGGTTTTTCAATAGTAATTGTATTTTAAATTTCATATAAGTTTAAAGGTTTAATAATTTAAATTAAAGTTGTTAGATATGTAAAAAAAAAAAAATTTAAAGGGTTGTTGGATGTTGAACTTTTTTTTTTTTCCTAATGAATGCTAAATAATGTTTAATATTTATTCATAGTTGATATATTTGTTTATCACAAAATACATTCTAATTTTACAGTTTAAATAAGGTGTGTATATAGAGCTATGTGAATTCTCCAAGCCCATAAATGACAAAATAAAAATTAAAATAAAATAAAAACATACATATTAATCTTTTTCGATATATAAATTTTCACATAATCTCTCATAAATTACATGAAATATTAAAATATTAAAATCAAACAAAAATCTGAAAATTTCACATAATCTCTCATAAATTACATGAAATATTAAAATATTAAAATAAAACAAAAATTTGACATCCTAAAGATCAAATTTCTGGTCGCTAAATACAAATTAAGCATCATCATCCACTTGTTTACCATGGGATAATTAGAGAGAACAGAGAAGATTGACGATTATGGCTGACAATTAGGTTTCAATTGCGCCTCATGCCTTTTGGGACTTTTTAAAACTCTGTGAGCATCTATCTAGTGAAAGTGATCAAAAGTCCACCTTCTTGATACTTGTAGTAGATAGAGTATGCACTAAATGTAATCAGCAGCAACGGTTTCAGCACAAAATCTACTAAACTACAAAACTTTCAAGTTCAATTTTTGACAATTAGAACAAGTAGACGATAAATAGGTTTATCCCAAATAACTAAATGTAATTAGAAAAACGAAAAATGAAAGAAAAGAAACCATAAGGGCCAAAACTTGAGAAAAATCAATTCAGGAACAAAACTGCATTACTTTGTTTGCTATTCTTTTGATATTTTCATAATTCAGATACAACATTATAGTTTGAGACAAGACACCACAAAGAGGGAACTAATAAGAAATAAAACACAAGAAGAATCACCTGCTAATGCCCAGCAATTGATTTCCAATTATTAGTGTTTCGTTTTCTTCTTAGCTTTCGAGGTGATCTTGCTGTAAGCCTCTAGCCTAGGCTCCGACAATTTAAATTCAGCCTGTCGTTGTTTTCTTCTCGCTTTCCTAGATAACTTGCCCTTATCACCACCATTTGAATCCTCCATTTGTGCTTCGTCATCCAAAATGTCCATGTCGGAGCTATTTTTCGCGCTAACTTTCTGTTCGCCAAATTGTTTGCCTCTAAGGAACTCCTCTTGGTCATTCTCATTGCCATTTACAATGTGCAGCATATCAGAGCTCTTCTTCATCCTTTTCTTCATACTACCTTTCTGTTCACCAAATTCTTTGCCTTTTAGAAGCTCCTTGGTCCTCATTTTCAGGCGCTGTCGAGTACTATTTGGAATCTTCCATTCTTCCTTATAAGGGGCCAGCTTTTTCATAGAAACAAACTGATTCAACTCCTTGTCGTCCAATGCCATGATTTCTGTAGTACTCAATCCATATCGATTAGGTTGTATTTTGGCATACTTAAATCTCGTCTTCAAGTCTCCAATTGTATCCTCGTAATCTAATTTATAATATTCCTCCATCATGGCTTCTTTGGCTTTCTCGTACAGAGATAATTTGTGCTTCCTCTTTCTTTTGCCTTTTTCATCCTCACTGGCATGTTCTTCATCTTCTTCCTCATTACTCAGATCATTATCAATTTTATGGTTTAAACTCCTTTGCCTAGCTGCTGAGAAGCCATCGCCTGACTCGGATGAAGCCCACCCTTTTGGCAATCCAAGCAACTCATCCTCTTTGTCGAAATCCGGTTTCACAATCTCATCATCGCCTTCATTATCCATATCACTTCCAAACTCGGGATCTACGTCCTCTTTCTCATAATATTCTTCACCAAAAGTCACCTTCATCATCCTGTCATACTCTTCTGGATCAAAATCCTCATCCAAATTTTTGACATCCAATAAGCAATTTTCGTCCTCCCCAATTCCGGCTGTCTCCATAATCTTCTTTAGTTTCTCTTTTACCTCCTCCTTCTTCAAGTTTTTTAAATGCTTCAACTCCTTCTCCCTTTCCAATCTTGCAATCTCCATCCTCTCTTCCTTGTTCTTTCTCTTCTGCTTTCTTGAATTATCCTTTTTCCTAACTGACCCCTCGATAGTCCTACTATGCCCCAAAATCATATCACCCCCATTTTCTTGGAACCTGTATTCATATTCCTCTTGTTTTTCGATCTCTTCCTCATCCTCTGATAGCATGGTCAACTCCTCCTCTCCGACCTGGCGATCTTCACAGAGCCACATTTGATTCTTGAAATAGTCCTTCAAGAACTTTGAATTTTCATCCAGTTGATCATCCCCATCCCCAAAATACTCATCCAGCTTCTTCTCGAATTCTTCATCATTTTCCTCTTCCACCATGCCTCTCTCCTTCACTTTTAACAATTCTTCTCCCTCATCTTCATCTGGCATTTCTGCTGCCTTGAAAAATGCCTGGCGTATCTCCTCTTGTTCCTTATCATAAACCTTCACATTTTTATTCTTCTCATCATCAAATTCAGGGCCCTCTTCAATCAAATGTTTTGCCATCACGTCTTTCAAATACACACTACTTTTCTTCTTCTCTGTTAAACTACCTTTCATGTCATCACTGTCCTCGTCATGGCTATCATCATCTGAATCAAAAAGCTTGGCATCTTTCTGTTTAAGGATTGGATCCCGCTTCTTGACCTTAATTAATGCATCGAAGAAATCCAGGTCCTTTCTATTATTTTTTATGTCTTCTTCTTCCTCTGAGGAAGATGATTCAGATTCAGAGCTTCCAGATTCAGAGTCATCAACTAGACCTTTTTTCTTTAGCTCCCCCAAGCGCTGAAGACCCTCTCGCTTCTTATTATATTCAAACTTTTTTGCATAATCCTGATCAATTTCTATCTTCGAGACATCATTGTCAGAATCACTCCCATCAAATAATTGTAAAACCATTGTACCTGCCATGAGAAAATTGCTTCAACTTAGGATTTTCCATAATTTCTATACATATATGTCAGAAGAGAATGTAAATTGATTCAATTTGGTACAGCTTTAGATTCTCAATCCTTCAATGTCATGCAACTTTTGCCAATAACAATATTGTATTAATAGCTTAATTTAAAAATACAAATAAAAACAAAACATACCAAGGCAAAGATGACAACATATAGAGTAATTGAAAAATGAACCATAATGAAAAGAAACGAAGAGAAGCAAAGATGACAGAAAAATGCAGAAAAAAGTTGAGAATAGATGAAGCAGAAAATTCAAGTAAAAAATAGAAAGTAAATGCAAAAATAGATGAACGTCTATATATATGTGTGTGTATATATATAAAAAAGTGACTATAGAGGCTGAAACTTTCTTTCCTCAGTCCTGCACTCTATTAAGTTTATTTATTTATCATCTATATCAATATTATATACAATATACAACTACCATGGATGGCCTAGTAGTCAAAGAGTCTTGGGGTGATTAAGGTGATTGGTTCATGGTGGCCACCTACCTAAGAATTAATTTCCTAAAAATTTTGTTGACATTAGTTGAGTGCACGCAAGCTAGCCCGAAAAATCACGGATACCAATATATATATATATATATTATATATATATATACACACACACACTATTCTGCATATATAAACGGGCAATAGAGGAGAATTTTTGTATACCATATTTACCACTTTATTGTAAATCGTCTGCCTTTTTATCTGAAATTCATCCAAATTTCTAAAACCAAGTAGCAAAACTTTACATCAAGGAAGAAAGTAAAATACATTTATAGAATACTTAGGATGCAGAGATTGTGTTTTCAAAAAAAAAAAGAAAAAAAAGGAGAGAAAGAATAAAGTAATTTGTGTTTAAAAAAATGGAATGCAGCGCATCTTTTCATCTGATTGAACATTACTCATAGTGAATAATTGAAAACTGTCTCCACTCATGATTCAATTAGGTTTGAGCTTCCCACAGTGATTGAATCCAAGCATTCCTGCTCTCATTCTCATAAATTCAAAGATCATAGGAGGAAGAATGCTGCCGGCGAGAAAAAACAGATATAACTAATTGTTCAAGTTGTTCGGTCAATCAATCAAGCTAGAAATTAGATTCATTCACAGCCAAACAAATTTTTCTTTCGTTGCTACTGCAACCTTTTCAAAAAAAAAAAAATCCATTCATTCATTAGATAAGTTATAATTTGTGTTTTTGAGGTGAAAAGAAAGACATAAATGGAGATTGGAGGAATACCTTCGATGACAAGGGAGTACAAAATCAGTGCAAAACCCTAGGAGAAGGGAGGCTGCAACAGTAGCGGCGAAACGAACGGAATCCCGACGGCGTTGGCTGAACGGGAAAGAGACGGCGGCACTGATGAAACGGCGCGAAGAAGAAGAAGAAGTGGGCGAGAAGCAGTTAGGGCTTTTCTCATTCTTTTATTCATTTTTTATTTTATTTTATTAAGTGGCCCGAGATTGTTTTTCTTGACAAAAATATGGGCTGGGCTTCTTGAAAACGAAAAAAGTGGGCTTGATTTAATGAAATCGGCTGATTGATTTGTTGACTTAAAATAATATGTTGGACCTTTTTATATACTATTTTAAATGAGTAATTTATAAAACATGTTCACTTTCTCTCCATTTTTATCTTTGGGTGAATAATTAAAAAAAAATGAAAGAATCTATAGATTTATTCTCGAACTTATTTCAAAGTTTGTTGTCAAATTACAAATGTTTAGGATTTTATATCCACAACATTTGTCCATTTTTGTTTGTTATAGGCAAAATATTTCTTGAGATATATGGTAAGAAAGTTACATATGAAGCGACTCCAACCTCCCCCCAGATGTTCGGCCAGGGAGGCCTTGACCCTCGTGGGACGGTCAAGCCCCTCCCGTCCCTTCCTAAGGGTCGACCAAGGAGGTATTGACCCCCCGAGGGTTGACCAAGGTAGGCAAGGTTGCCTGGGGGTCAGCCCGTCGGGGGTCGGTCGAGCTCAATCCGACCCTTCGGAGGTCGGCCATGGCAGCCTTAACCCCCATAGGGATCAGCCAAGGCCAATCCGACCCTTTTGGGGCCGGCCAAAGTAGGTTTGCCCCCCCTCCCCCGAGGATAGACCGTAGAGGTCAAGACTCTCCTTCAGGAGTCGACAGAGTTCAAGTGACGACTAGATCCGCTGATAACGACCAAGAGTTACGCCGAGAGGGCTAGGACCCCCCATTTAGAGGCGAGCCGTGAAGGTGAGGACTTGTAAGGATTGATAAAGACCAAAGCCGACCTCTAAGGAGATTGACCGAGCAGACAAAAATTCACAGGGTTGACCATGGAGGTTAGGACCGTCCTGTGGACAAGTCGACCAAGTCCATGTAACCTCTAGGATCATTGTGCCATAAGGTAGTAGTGATCGAGAGTCACAACGAGCAGGCCTATATCCCCTAGAGAATGGGCCGTGAAGGTTAGAACTATTCTCAAAGAGTCAACCGAGTCTAAAGTGACAAATTGCTGATAATGACCAGGAGTTACATCAAGACGACCAGGGCCCCCCTTTAGAGGCGAGCCGTGGAGGTGAGAACCCGTAAGGGTTGACCGAGACCAAAGCCGACCTCCAAGGAGATCAGTCGGATGGGTCAACCCCAAGAGGGTTGGCCGTGGAGGTTAGTACTCTCTTGTAGACAAGTCAACCAAGTCTGAGTAACACTTAGGAACGTTGCACCCCTTGGGTGTAACATCCTGGGGTTACACCGAGAAGGCCACACCTTTAAGGGGTCGATCGTGGAGGTGAAGACCTGTAAAGGTTGACCGAGTCCAAGTAACTTCTAAGTCAAAGTCGTTACACCTCAAAGGGTAACAATCAAGAGTTACGTGGTATTCATTCCCGGCTTAATGGTGGGCGTTTCTAACGGTTGGCCATTAGCCCCCTATTAAATGAGCCGCAACGGTTACAAGATCGACTGCTATAAGAAGTCAGAGCATTCTCCATTTCAAGCCAAGTTGAACTATGCTGATAATCCTTGTAAGCTGTTCTAAAGTCCCAAAGTACTTCGAATTATTCCCCTAAAGCTCTTGTTGACTTAGGTATCAGAGGTCATGTCGCTCACACCACACCGGTGTGCCGAAAGTTTTTTCATTTTGCAGGCTTCTCGTCACCGTTGAATAAATTGTACCGTTGATATCTGTTGACCATTTTTTGATCAACAAAATTCATAATTAATCTCTTGCATTAAATATATGGTTGATACGATTGAACTATTAATTTTGTTGACAAAGCTATATGATCTAATTACAACACATAGGTACGATGGTAAAGTCTTTGTAAGAAAAAGAATGGAAACTACATACTACATTTCTTGTAAATTCATAAATCCTTAGTTTTTTTTTAATTCAACAATATTTAGCGAGCGTCTAACCTTTTGGCTACTAAATCATATAAGATGCTTTTGAATCTCTCCTCTATCATATATATATATATATATATATATATATATATATATATAATGTCTAATTACTTTTTTTGTTTCAAGTGTTTATTTTTAATGGAGCAGAATATATTTGTTTTTTTTGTAAAAGATGAGTGAAGAGGTTAATAATGCTTGAATAAAAATTAGCGTTAATAGCGATTGAGTGTTTAATTATTTGTTTTGCAACAATAATAAGAATAGCCAAGGGTAACACAAAAGTCTAATCTAACATTATGATTAAAGATAGAGTCGATTTAGGTTAAACTAAGTTTCCCAATGAACTGCCTGCTTAGGTGGGGTCCCTCGCCTTATCAGTGAATAATAACTCACATTATGTTCTAATAAAATATTAGAAATTAGATAGTGTGGGCAAGTAGCCCACTCTATCTTATATATATGCGAAGAATCTCTATATGAGACATTTGCCACAAGATGAGTATTCCAACAAATAGTTATAGACTTAAATTTAAAAATCAAAAACAAAAAACTAAATAGTTATCCTACGAAACCTTAAATATTATAATTGGATTTTTAAAATTTAAAGAGTTAAATAAAACAAAACTCGAAATTTAACAACTACAATTTATTTTAACTTCCTTAATTATATTTATTCAGGTAAATATGATAGTGATCCCCAAAAATTTGTATATGTTGGCCTCTAAAAACCTTTAAAATTCTGTTTGTTTGTTTTGTTTTGTTTTTTTTTTCTTTTTTGTATATATATGAATGATGTTATAAAAATAATTCGAATTTGGTCTTTGTAGATCCTCAACATGTGCTCATTTGATATTGACCCTTGGCTGATCTATGTTTAAATCGACAACACCTTCTAGATGCGGACTTTTAGTAGAGAAAAAAAAAATCTAGATGTTTTTTATTTATTTATTTTTCTGAGCATGAGACTCAACAAATCTTATATAGATGACACTATTGCTCTCAAATAAATTGAGAATCAAATATCGATTTTCAAGATTGAATTTCACCAAACAACGAAACTATTATATGCCAGCAATCGACAAAAATTGTAAATGTATTTACATGGTCTAAAATGAGTTAAAAAAGACAACTGACCCCCAAAGAACTGTAATTCAAAAATATTAGTGAACGCGGAAGAACCATGATGTCACGGGTTCGAATACCCACCACTCCTAATGGTTGTAATCTCATCAAAATATGGGAGAGAGAGAGGGAGAGAAGCAGCCAATGTAATGTATTAAAAATTGAAGTTTGTCTTCTCTAGGATAGAATCAAAATTTTAATATTGAGGGTCCCATTTTGGGAAAGAAAATGATCAAATACATTCACTTAGACACAAAGGAGGGTCCATTGAGTATATTTGAAGATAAAGAAAAGTCCCTTTTTAATTAAAAGCTTGTATGCAACTTGCTTTCTCAAGTGGGGCTGCCCCCCAAAGTTAACCTTTACTTCCCCTTCTAGAACAATGCCTCTAATTTTTTATTTATTTTTCCAATTTATTAGTTAGGAATAATTATCACTATTACAAATTTGACATTTTTAATTGGATTTCTTGACATTTTTTCGATTTGTAGTAGTGTCTTCACTCACTCTTTCATTCTCCGCTCTAAATAGGGTCGGACTCCTTAGATCTTGATTCCAAGCAAAAATAAACATCTTTAAATGTGTGAAGATTCGTTGAAGGTGTGGATTGTCGATCTACCCGCTAGATTCAATGTAAAGCTCTCTTATGCTTGATTAAGATGAGTCATTCTCGTAACAGGAGGCATTAGAGAAACAAAAGAAATCCTAAACTAAATGGAGAAGGAGACAAAGAAACACATTCTTCATTTTTTTGAGCTTTAATACTATTAATATTTCTTTAATTATTAGGAAAATCATTATACATAACAACTATTCATTTATCTAATTTAATTATATAGTTTTTAACAATAAATAAAATCTACCCTGCACAATTTTATTTGTTTTTCAAAAATTTCAGTTTTACCCATCTTTCGAATAAATTGATTGAAAACTATCGTTTGAACTATTGATTGAAGGTTATCAACTGAACTACTGATTAAAGAATATCAACTTTTTCTATAAATTTTTTTTAAGAATATCAGATGAAGCTAAACTAGTGATTGAATGCTATCAATTGAACTAATTGAAAGTTATCTACTGAATTGATTGAAACAAGAGCATTTTGATCATTTTATATTGACGATCAATTTTTCTACTATACAAAAAATACCTTAATTATTATGCATAGTATTTCTAAGTGATCTTTAATTATGAATTATAAACTCAAAGTGTAAATCAAGATAATGGGTAACAAGATATTTCTTTTATACTGTCTTTATAATTTAGAATTGTATTAATCAAACCAGTCTTAATAATACTATAGCATAACTTCTACGTAATTATAATAAAGTATTTGATACAAAAACACACGTTTCTTTTTAATATTTACAATATGTACATCAATTTATTATGGAAATAACAAATAAATTTAAATATTTTATAATATTGATTTTTTATTCGTAATTATAATAGATTTAAAAGTATTTAAACTAATCTAATTTGTTTTAAAATTGAGATTCAAACTTTTTACTCGGGTCCTAATATTATTTACTCCATTAAGTTACGCTTCAAGATAGTATTAGTAGTGGACCTAGAAAAATTTGTTGAGAGAGTGACAAATTTAAATAATCTTGTGAGTTTTGTTGTATAAACAAAGAAAAGTCTACCTGATTTGAAGAGTAATCTATGATTGAGATCTATTTTATAATTAAAAAATATTAATAAATTTCAAAATTTATTAATAAAACTAAATATAAACCGAAAGTAACATGAAATTAATATCGTATCGTCTTGATAATAATAATATTTATATTCAAAAGAAACATAGTTTCAATAAAATAATATACGACCTAATAATCATGAAATTAAAATATTGATAAATCTAAAATATTTGTAACAAAGGTGGGTGCCCTCACACTTTCAAATATTGTCTCATTAGCTCAAGTAATCCATGTCTTTACATTTATTTTTGTTATCTTGAGTTTTTTTTTTCATTTATTTGATTAATTATTTTTATAATAAAGTCGATAAAGCTTATAAATTATAAAATTAATCATAAATTAGGTTGGATTGTTGGCGTCGTTTTATAAAGGGAACCAAGTTGTTATAACTTTCCAATCTGTATAGCAAATTGCATTAGTGAAGTTGTTGGGGTGTGTGCTTGCTCATTATTTAAATATTAAAATATACCAAAATATTCATGAACATTCCTCATATATATATATTATATATATATATATATAAATATAAATATATATATATATATATATTTAACAAATAATGTTTTTATTAGTTCATATTAAAAAGGTATTTATCCTTTTTAATAATTAATTGGTAACAAATTTTATTATTAATATTTTTTTTAGTTTTTGATATTGCTCTTTTCTCGCACTTCCGTATTTGTGACGGTGATTAAAGATTATTATACATTATTTTGATCGAAGACGCAACTGACCTAATATTTAAAGACTATCGGTTGAACTATTGATTGAAGATTATTAGTGAATTAATAAAAAATTATTAATAAATTAATACAAATGAGAGTGATAGACGAAAGACAAAAATAATAGAAATAAGATCATAGATTCGAAGACAACTCTACATTAAATCATCATTAAATACAAATCAAACAATTATTATTCAATAAATCACATTATATTAGGGGTGATCACGCCCATCCCTAAATTATTGTCACGAGATCTTGAGAAAGCATATCTTAAGAACTCAAACTTTCAACCAACCGCGTCATCGTTTAAGATTTAATCATTTTTAATATTAATCTTCAAATTAATATTTAATTAGTTCACTATTTTCTACAAAAAAAAAAAAAACAAAAAAAAACAAAAGCATAAACATAAAAACACCCTAAAAATTTTAAATTAAACGAAGTTTTACTTCTCCAATTATTTTGCTCTTTCATCCTCAACTTCTCTGTCCAAACACCCTCTCACCTGTAATTTGGAATTGAACACACGTGTGACTTTATATTATTTACATTTTAATGCCTTGAAAATATTACTGTTTTGTTAGAAAATATTACTAATACAAAATT
>JBBMEG010000027.1:7986610-8000056 GCA_037832605.1 Cyclanthera cordifolia
CCAAATTCAACCCAAACTAATGAATAATATATACATATTTATGTGTGTTAAAGGAGAAATCAATTTAAAATATAGCATTTTAGTATATTAATAAATAACATGCACTAATAAAATAGGTAATATAGGTTCAAGTATAGTATCAACCATTTTTTATTCCTTTGTTTATATATTTTTTAGATATGAATAAAGTTATTTTATGGAGAAAAAAATAGATTAACACAAACCGAGAACCCAACCTAACTCGAAAATACAGTGTTGGGTTAAATTAATTTATTATATAAGATTAGACGGGTTGAAGGAATGACCAACCTAAAATTTAGTTTTCGTCCTAAAATATCTTCTAATCTCAACTCAACCCCAACCAAGTACAACCCTAGTATTCCAGAGGAGGAAGGCGTACCTAATAAGATGCAAAATTGAAATTTTACAGAAAAATATAATTGAACTTATTAATTATTATATGATTTGTGAGTATTCATTTTATTAGAGGCTTATTATATACTCTTAGCCTTTAGGCTAGGTTTACTTTTGGCAGAAGAGAAGTGGTTAATTATTACTTTTTAAAAATTACGGTAAACAACACATCTTAATTGTTCATCAAATTACTTCATCAAATATATCACTGAATCACTATTAATACGAATTCTCAATTAAGTAATTAATTGTTCAATCACTACTAACATGATCAATCTTCAAACAAATATCCAACTACTATTAACTCCTTCACTCCTCTACTCTCAGTTATTTTCTACGAAAAAACAAACACACTCGAGAATAACTGAACTTCTATTAATGGTTTGTGAGATCGGAACTCTTCATTTTCATTATTAATAAAATTTCAAAAGGAAAATTGCACAAATCACTCATAAAGTATGTTGTTTGTAACAATCAATTGTTTAAATTTTTTAATTTGAACAATCACGTCTCTTAAACTATGATAAATGTTGCAATTAACTTGTTTGTATTAAATTTTAAAAGATTATCACTTTTGTAAGAAGGTGATGTTGATTTTTTTTTTTTTTTTTTTTAATTCTTCTACTATAATGCTACGAAAAACACAACCTTCAAATCTACACTAAGAAAGAAAATTGAAAGGCCACAGTTAGCATAATTTTTAGGGATGTTTATCAATGGTGTCAGTTTTCGGTAAAAATTGACACAAAACCAATTTTATTGATTTGTTTGAAAATAAAACTAAATCGACTGACGGTTTGATCGGTTAAGTCGGTTAATTCATTTGTAATTATTTTTTTCTTTTTTTAATAAAAGACATATTCATCCCATAAATTGTTATTGAAGTTTTAAGTATTAATTAAAAAAAAAAAGCTACAAAATACTTTTTAAAGGAACGTTTAAAATTAAGTTAATTTACAATAATTTAATAATAAATGTAATTAATTAAATGAAAAACATTAATATTATACGAAGAAGTTTTTATTAACCGACCAAATCGAATTGACCGACTTAATCGATCGAACTAACTAAAAATTTTGATTACCAAAAAAATTCGATTAAATATTATTTTAACCATACGTGAAAACAGACCGACCGCCTTGTCGGTTGAATTGGTTTTCGACAAATATATGAACACCCCTAATAATTTTTAACAGATCCCTCAGAGGCTGTCCTCTGCATAACTCTTCCAAACAAAAACTAAACAACCCATATGACCATCGCATAACTCCCACAACAACAATAAAACTAAACCACCAGAAATCAAGGCAGATTTTTTTTTTTTTTTATAAAAACATTATATATTATAATAAAATTCAGACATTGAACAGGTAACCCCTCGTGACTTTGTTTTTTGTCATCATCCTAAAGGCTTCGTATCAATAGTGGAGTTGTCCACTTTTTATATACCCAAGCTCTTTCTACAATTTTGCGATGTGTGACTTTGTTTGTCATGTAATATACCAACAATCCTTCTCTCAAACAAAGTACACCTTCAACCAGGTCTTCTTTGTTCTATATCACAAGTTATCTCATGCAATATTGCAACTATTCTAATATTCTAAAATAAATACCGGGAAAACGAGAATATAAATATATATATATATAAATATTTATCTAGTGCCATTTCATTTCAGCTGCTGATTCATGGTTACTCTGCCATTAATATTGTGCAGGCCAAGACAACCAATGCAGAGTTATTACGAAACATCTGGTTGAAAAGAGAAAAGTCTTCGATCAATTTCTGCAAACGAGTTGAGCTATGGAAGCACCCTAAACAACTTCATCCATTTGGCTAACTCTTCCTTTCCCATTTCTTTTTAGTTTATCGTTAGGCTTTCAAACGCAGGATTCTCTGTTCTGAAGCACAGCGAATTTGGGGATATTTCTGGGGCCAAATCTTCCTGTGGAGGTACTATTTCTTATTCTCCATCTCTGATCTTCTACTTTAGATTGTATCCAATTTTTGTTTGAATTTTCGTAGTGATTTCTGCTGAACTGAATTGGGTTGTTTTTATTTCTTGGGGACTCATTTTTCTGTTTGGTTTTACTTGATTTACTCGGGATTGCTTTTTTGTAGTTTCTTTTAGTTGTAGTTTGATGATTTTAGTCTGGAATAGTGTTATGTCTGCTTTTAAGTATTTCTTAACAACGTTTGTATTAGGGGTATACATGGTCCGGGTTGGGTTTGGGTTAGGGGGATATTTAGCATTCCTTCAACCCTTCCAACCCTATGCAATAATGCAACCCAATACTATTTTTTTGGGTTGGGTTCTCAGTGGTGTTGATCAATTTTTTTTCTGTATAAAATAACTCTATTCATACCTAAAAATTTATAAAGAAATGAATAAAAAATTGTTTATGCTGTACTTAATTTAGATTACATTTTTTATCACAGTGCATGTTATTTATTAATAAGTAAAAAGGTTATATTTTTAATTAATGTCTCTTTTAACACACCCACAAATATGTATATGTATACGTATATATTATTTTTAGTTCGGGTTGGGTTGAGTTGACGAGCCAAAATTTGGTCAACCTTAGAACCAACCCATCCCATCAAAAATTAGAAAATCATAACCCAACCCAACCCTTACAATTTGGGTTGGGTAGTCCGGGTTGCTCGGGTTGTAAGTTATTTTGAACACCCCTAGTTTGTATAGCCTTAAGATGGATAAACCTTTCATTTGGATGTGATACTAGCTTCTTCTTTGATTTGAGTGAATCTTTTCTTACTGAAAGTGGAAGAGTTTCCTTTCGAATGTCGTTTGCAACTCCCCAACTCCGGATTCAATCAAGATTTTTTAATATGGATTCTTTGCCTAACGGCCCCAACATTCCTTTGCATTCTCGCTACTTAGATGAGCCATTTGCTTGGCTTGTATAGCGTACAAGATTGAAGACCGTCCTAAAATACTAACTTAAGTCATTTCAACATGTTTTTTTTCTCATTCTCATGCTTTTAAAAAAAATTCATGGAAATTTCCAAGCGTTGGCAGAGTGGTTGAAGGCTTCGGCTTTGAAGGTGAGTTCCCTCAAGGTCCTAGGTTTGACACTCATCGGGAGATTAATTTGTACACACCTCCCGTGTCTTCATTTCTTCAATGTCTCCTGGTGCCTGATTTAGAGACGGGCGTGGTTATCCGAGTATAGTGGAGCAAAATTTTGATTTCTCGGTTTCAAAAAAAAAAAAAAAATCATGGAAGGTCACTTACTATAGGCTTGCTTTAGGTTAGACATGTTTAACTTTGATTTGGTTCCTCCAAGGATTGGTAACTATATCTTGATATAGTAGATAGATGATCACCAAGTATGAACCATGTTGCTTTAGGGGCTGGTAATTCCACCCAAAGAGAAAGAACTAAAGGAGAAGTTTCATTGTAGAAAGCTTATAGTTACAAAAAGATTTTTCAAAGACTTGGGTCTGATTTTAGGGTAATCTATCACTCTTTGCTGCATAACTTTATGTTATTTGATGTGTTATTCATTATTGACATTTTCCCCCCATTTATCAGACGATTTGATTCTATAGATGCTACAGAGTTGCACAATTATCGAGGGGATGGAAGATGAAGCCAATAAAAATTTGATGTTGCTGCCTTCCTCTTCTCCAGTTGTAGCAGTTGCTATCAATGGGAAGAAAAACAGTAAATATATAATTAGGTGGTCGTTGGAAAAATTTCTACCTGAGGGCATCATCAATTTCAAGTTGCTACATATCACCCCAAGGATTACTAGTGTTCCAACTCCAAGTAAGCCATACACTTCAAAAAAAAAAAAAATAGTGGGGAAATGTATTTTTGTTCTTCTTGTGTGGAATGTAAGATTGATCTTGGCTTGGTTGGAAATACTTGGTGATTATTGCCTTCTCAGCAACAATCTAGTGAAATATTGACTTTATTTGATGCCACTAATTAGAGAGTGCCATGGTGCAAATAAGTTTATTCATTCTGTTTTTTTTTAAATCAAATCTTGATCATTATTGTTCACTTTATGCTAGGTCCTTTGAGTAATGAAAATTGAAAAACACCTTCCTTTATAATCGGGAATCGTTGGTTCTCCCCTCTACATATCTAGAGTACTCACACCTGTCTCAAGGTTTGGACTCGGGAGACAACATAGAATTTAACAATTAATCTCACTCAGAGTTTCAAATCTGAAACCTTTATCTAGAGACCAAGCCTCTACTAACGAGATAGCCTCATGAGGAAAAAATTGAAAAAGATACTTATTTACGATGTTGAGGATATCCACAGACTTCTCTTGCACTTTATGTTAATTCAAACAGGGAATCCTGGTTAACGGTCCAATGTTTGCAAATCAACCCTCACAATGTAACCTTGTACACAGTTGCATCATGAGGTTGGTTAAGAAATGATAGCAGGAAATGGAACCATGACTATCTTACTTCGATCGCATATCTAACATTATGTTCGTTCTTTATTACTTATGTGATTTGTTCTTATGATTATATTAACTAAAATATGTGGGATCCATGGGCGAGACAAAGTCTTCAATCTTCATTCGACGTAAAAACTGGTTATCAATTTTTCCTTATACTTTCTTGTGTCTAACAGTAGACTTTGTCAAGATTCCGTATTCAAGCTATATGCCAATGTTGATGCAGTGGGAAATTCAGTTCCGGTTTCACAAGTTCGTGATGATGTTGCTGCAGCTTATAAGAAAGAAATCGGGTGGCAGACGAGTGAAAAGCTTCTTCCATATAAGAAGATGTTTGCTCAGAGCAAGGTACAGCCTTACTTTTATTTGAATTGCAGGTACCAAAAAACGATGAACTGATTTTTTCTTTTCGAATGTAGGTTCAACTTGATGTTGTAACTCTTGAAGCAGATGATGTAGCAAATGCAATAATAGAAGAGGTTTCGAAGTGTTCAATCAACAGACTTGTTATAGGAGTTTCATCACAGGGATTTTTCTCTAGGTAATTAGCTACCTTTTAACATGTTCTTACTGAATTTTGTAAAAGAAACTTAGTTACTTAATTCATTTTAATAAAAAATGAAATATTATACCAAAATATAGTATTATGCTTATTTTTTCATTTTTATCTATTGTTAACCCATTTGTGTCTGAATGACAATCTTCTGTAGGAAACTAAACGGCATATCATCAAGAATATCAGCCCTTGCACCTAGATATTGTACAGTCTATGCTATTTCAAAAGGAAAATTAGCTTCGATTCAACCACCGGATATGAAGACAAGCATGAGCATTAAAGATGATTCGAGTGAAGCGAGTTCTGAAAATAGCTACGCAAGCTATTCTTCTAGCTCACTTACAGGTAGCCTTCAAATGAGTTACACTTTGATCTACATACATATTGAGCTCTTGGTACCCAGATTACAACAATATCTTCTGTGGAAAATGAAAATTACATGTCATATTAACATTATTAGTGTATTAGATGAAATTAATATACCGATTAGACGATATTTGAAAATCTTGATGGTTATCATCAGTTAACTAAATTTAGAGGCTAGGCATTGCAGCTATAAGAGGTTTAGCAGCATTCAACCAGAGACAGGGTTCATGGTCTTTAGGTTGTATATGTAGCTACTATTCTGCTGAACTTCATAGGCTTGAAATTTATGGTTTTGATCCTCAATATTTGTATTTACATGGATTAAGTAAGTCAGTAAACTTATACTAGGTATCTGGTAGTGGATAGGAGTGATGGAACTTGATATTGCAGTGTCCATTACCTTCTCCCTTATGTCAAAGAATCAAACTTTCCATATTTATAAAGTCTCCAACTTCTTGTTTAACAATGCTCACTTAACAAGATTGATTTTGGAGATGAAACTATAAAGACAAGAAGAAAATTTTATGAAATCGTTCTGTTTTCTTGATACAGATGGCAGTTCAAGCTTAATTACATCCTACTCTAGTTTACCTTCTCCTTCCCCTTCCATACCATTACAACGTTTTCAAGCTCTTTCAACCATCAATCATTCTCTTCTTGCAAGGAAAACTAGCCCCATTATAGCCACCCATTCTAGGTGTCGTTCCATTGATACCAAGGAGCAGGTGGACGAAGTTCATTCTTCTTCCTACGTTTCAGATTGTGCAGAAACGTTGAGTACGGCCTCTAGTGGTAAAAGCTTGCCAGCAGATAACCAGTCTTGGGCTTCTGTTGAAGCTTCATCCTCAGGTGCAATCAATGACTGCTCTTCATGTGAAAGTCAGGTAATATATCTGCTATCTCTCTTGTTGTCAATTAAGTGGCTGATTTCATGTATTGCTTATGGCCTAATTGTCAAATTCAAGGAATGAAATGTATCCTCATTTTGTTAAAGCACCTCGTTTCATGAAATTTTGTTTAAGGTGTCGTTTTAAGAACAATGTAAGATGTATTTATATCTGCGAGCGTTCAGACCATCTAACGTGCACCTCGACTATTCTCACTGAACAACTTCTATGACCATACAATATTTAGATGCGAAGGAAACTCATAGAAAGTTAATTACAAGGTAGGTGGCCCTCTTGATCAATCGGTCAACAGCTCATGATGGCTTAAGAATAATGTTCAAGTTCGACAATCCATGATTTCTCTTTGCATTATAAAGACTCTAGGGTACAACTTCCATTCTGATTCGCATTTATTTGATGTTACTATGATGTAGTTATATATTTGAGTTGTTCACTTGCATTGGCAGGTGGATGTCAACTTGGAGCTTGAAAAGTTGAGAATCGAGCTAAGACATGCAAGAGGAATGTATGCAATTGCTCAACAAGAGACGATCGATGCTTCTCGAAAGGTAGGCGTCGATTTTAATGCATCATGTAACCTATGAATAATACTCTCTACTCTACTGCTTTTCTTTTCATGGTCCGAGAGAGATGATTGATCATAGCAGGATTTCGTCATCATGAAGCGTAATTGTTTTGACAATCTCTCTAAGCTATTGTAGTTAAGCTAGCATATCATCAAGTATAGAGAATTTTAAAATCATATTCTAGGATCTTGATTTCCTGATACTATATCTTTTGGCAGTCCTGTACCTGTTTCATATCTTGATTCTATATTTAAATACAAAATTGCGCAAATGTAAAAGTAAATTATGGCCTAAATAGGATCTTACCAAGCATTTAAGAACGTCAAGTTAACTTATTTTTATACTTTTCATAATAAACATGCTGAGATGCAACTCGTTATTTTAATTTTTAACCACTAAACAATGAACTAGAAAAGAGAAGTCACCCCACCCTGTATTGTTTTTCATCAGTTAAGCCATCTAAACAAACAACGATCAGAGCAAGCTAGGAAGCTTGAAGAGATCAACAATAAAGAGGTAACCGCCAAAGAATCTGCAAGGGAAGAGAGAGAAAAGCTTGAAGCTTTGAGAAGAGAAGCAAAGTATGTTAAAGAACACGCTGAAAGAGAGGGCGTCTATAAGAAGGAAGCAGAGACGAAAGCTCTTCAAGAAGCCAAGGAGAAGGGAAAGCATGAGAATGCCCTTCAAGGTCCTTTGCAACAATACCAACATTTCCTGTGGGAAGATATTGTTTCTGCCACATCATGTTTCTCTGAGGATCTTAAGATTGGAATAGGAGCACATGGTACAGTTTATAAGTGCAGTTTGCATCATACAACTGTAGCAGTGAAGGTTCTTCACTCTAGAGATGGTCACAAAAAGATGCAATTTCTTCACGAGGTGAGTTAATATTCAAAATTGCACCTTACGAACTTGTTGCTTCTAGGATTTTGTCATGTTTTTGTTAGTTGATATAATTAAATTTACCCCAACTTATACGTTTAAGCTTTTTGGTTGATTGGTGATTTACCTTATTCAACAATTTTCAATTAAAAATATGAGGCCTAGTTATTTTCTTAATGTCGTAGCTGAGGTCTTGTCTCACTTAGTTGCCTATGCCCAACTGTCTCAAATAGTGACTTGAAAGTCTAATCCATTTTATCGTTATTCAAAGTTAGCAGCATCATTTACAACTAAAGCCGTGTTTGGAGCACTGGTTGAATTATTACGACCGGTGGGTTATAAACTCTATTTGGGGTGCAAATTATCATAACAAGGAGCTATGATAAATGGCATTGGCTCATTCAGTTGTCTATGTTCAACTAGTTACTTGAAAGTTGAATCCATTATATCACTATCCAAAGTTAGCAGCATTCCTTACAACTAAGGCTGTTTTTGATACATTGGTTGAATTATTATAAACGGTGGGGTGGGTTCTAAATTGTATTTGAAATACAAATTATTATAATATGGATTATGATGATAAATGATATTTAGAGGGTAGGTTATTATAACATGAGTTATAATAAGCGGTGTTTGAGATGGAAGTTATTATAATAGGAAAGATCAAATGGTTAATCTCAAGTGAGGACATAGATTTTGTAAAAACGCAACTAAGATTTGGGCTAACACACTGGTTACTAAAACCAGTGGGCCAAACGTGGGTTGGGTGGTATTAACTCAACCCCCATTTTATAAACGGCTCCAAACATGGCCTAAGTTTTTATGTTTGATTATCTATCCCAATTAAATTGATATGCTTATCTTCTGTTGCCTTTCAGCTAGAAATCTTGAGCAAAATCCATCATCCCCATCTACTACTACTACTCGGTGCGTGTCCTGAAAAGAATTGCCTGGTCTATGAGTACATGGAAAATGGTAGCTTGGAGGAAAGATTGTACTGCAAAGGCAATACACCTGCAATCCCATGGTATGAGAGGTATAGAATTGCTTGGGAAATAGCCTCTGCTCTTATATTTCTTCACAGCTCAAAGCCAAAACCAATAATCCACCGTGATCTTAAGCCAGCAAACATCTTACTTGACCAAAATCCCGTGAGCAAAATTGGCGACGTCGGTCTTTCTACCGTGTTCAATTCAGACCCTTTAATGTCTACAGCTTTCAAGGATAGTGGACCAGTTGGAACTTTCTGTTATATAGATCCCGAGTATCAACGAACTGGATTACTTTCACCTAAGTCTGATGTATATGCATTTGGAATGGTGATCTTGCAGTTACTAACTGCAAAACCAGCAGTGGCATTAACCCATGTGGTAGAAACAGCAATCGATAACAATACTCTAATAAACGTTCTTGATATAGAGGCTGGGCATTGGCCCCCCGACGAGACGTATGAATTGGCGAGATTAGCACTTCGCTGTGCCGAGCTGCAACGTAAAAATAGGCCCAACTTAAAAGATCAAGTAATTCCTTTGTTGCGGATGCTGAAAAAGGTTGCTGATGAGGCTCGCAATTCGGTCTCCAGAGTTCCAGATGCAATTCCTAATCATTTCATCTGTCCAATTCTTCAGGTATGGCTGTTGTTTTACATTATTGTTATGGCTAATGTTTAAAATCATTGAGAAAAATCATATTATGCATAGGCTTTCCCCTCGAAAGTGCCTAAACATAAGTCGAAAAAGGTTAATAATATAGAAAGGGCTAAGGTGAATTCGAACATAGCTCAATTGGTTAATGTATTGATCTCACTCAAAAGATCAGCGGTTCAAATCTCTACTTCGCGCGTTGTTGGATTTCAAAATGTAGGAAGGACTAAGCATCATTAGGCTTATTCCTATTGGAAATTCTGCTAATTAATTCTCAGACTTATATTTCTCTGAAAGTATTGTGCAAAACTACATGACAGGATGTGATGAATGACCCTTGTGTTGCGGCAGATGGATACACATACGATCGTCGGGTGATCGAGAAGTGGCTTCAAGAGAACGATATCTCACCGATGACAAAGTTGCCACTGCCAGATAAGAACTTAATACCAAATTATAGTCTTCTCTCTGCAATTGTTGAATGGAACTCCAGACAAAACTAATACGTTTTTTAAGGTTTGAACTGAAGTTAGCTTGTGAAGGTTTCAAATGAAGCCACTAGTTCTTCAGTTTCTTTTCCTGTTATAAAAACCTTGACTTGCAGAAAAAGGATATAATCCCAAGTAAGAAAGTTAACTGCAAATAATTTAATTAGAAGGCTAATCCCATTCGCTCTCCTAGCTTTCGTTTCTCAACTCTCAGTGTCAATGTCGGTCCAATAGAGTGCTTTTGCCGTTGGTATTCTTTTCGATCTCTAAGCATTTTACCGCTCCACCGAAAATTCCCCTCTGCCCCTACCGTAATCCAGCTTGGTAGTTTCCACCACCTGTCCAGGGTTGAGCCATGAGATTTGACGGTGGACTTAAAAAGCCACTTACAAATGCTTTACGCCCAATTATTCCAGATAATGCTTGCATCCTCTGTATTACTGCGGCTTCTGGCACAGAGTTAGCCGATGCTTATTCCCCATATATCGTCATTGTTTCTTCTCCGGGAATACTGTTGTATATAATGTAAAAGTAAGTTTTGTTTTTCTTTTTCAGCAAAAATGTATCAAATTTTGTATATTGTCATGCAGGTAAGTCAGTTGGGTTGGGGCCTTCTATTTTGTATTTTACTTTACTGTCATATAATGTATAGATGATTTCTTTCTTTATACATTGTTGCCTTCTTTAAGTTTCCCTATTCAACCAAAGATTGTTGGCTACATTCTACTTATTGGATTTAAAATTAGGATCTTAAAATTTTAAATTTGTCTTTGTTAGTCCATAATTTTTTGTTTTTTAAACGTCAAAATATAAATGAATGTCTTGTTTGTAAGGACCAATCGAACATAAGTATGTACCCCTAACTAATAAGTCTTGGTTTTGAATCTCTTTTTTTTCGTAGACTAAAAAAAAAGTAAGAACCAATTGAATACAAAATTGAAAGCTTAAGAACCTATTAGAATGAGTAAACGTTCAAAGAGTATTAACACTTCCAAAAGTTCAAGGATTGAATGACACGACTTAAAATTTTACAATTCGAATAAGATAGTCTACGTATTACAAATGAACTTAATCTATCAAATTCTAAATTCTAAATTCTTGGGAGAATAACTATTGGTTTGTATCAAATATTTTAATTTGGATATGATTTCTTTCAATTGATGGGATCCCAACGTTCTCATGTAATATTAAAAAATGGTGGGCGAGGGTTAGGTTGGGTTAAGATGTGTATTACACTAATACTTCTCAACTCAGTGCGTGGTCCAATGCATATTTCCTTTTTTTTCATTTTTTTTTTTTCCAATAAACTATAAATATTATATTAATTATCTTCAATTTTTTTTATATAAAAAAATAAACCCAATCACATCAAATCAACATTTATTCCTTCTCATCTCAAAAAACTAACACTTTTATCTCTTCATAACCATTCACCTCAAACACATATTTATTAAACTTCCCTTCCCTTCTCTTCCCTTCCCGACATAGCGAAACGCGTCCTAACTAAAATGCAAAATAAATATATCTATAAATATATAATACCTCTTACAAAAAAATTCAATAAAAAAAAAACATATATCATAAATTAGTGATTGAAATCAACATAGACTTGCTTTAGGCTAAGGGGGTGTTTGTTTAGAAAATTATGGATTTTGAGTGTTTAAAAATGAGGAGTTATTTTGAGTAATTATAAAGAAGAAATTGTAATAATAGCTCGTTTGTATAATGTTTTTAAAGAGTGGTTATAAAAGCTCATTTATAAAATCTACATAAAAACACAGTCCCTAAGGGGATGTTTGTTTGAAAAATTGTGGAGGATTTATTTTGAGTGTTTAGAAATGAGGAGTTATTTTGAGTGATTATAAAGAAGAAATTGTAATAATAGCTCGTTTGTAAAATGATTTTAAAGAGTGTTTATAAAAACTAGTTTATAAAATTTAAATAAAAACATATAACAAACAGCCCATAAGGGTATTCGAACATGTTAAGTTTTTTACTCAATGTCATCCAACTTGAGTTAATTAGATACAACTTTGGTTAAATATTAGGTTAGGTCAAGTTTGTGCGTTTGACTACTGCTTTTGTTAATGAATGAGCCCCTCCATGACAAAAGTGGGTCTCATATATAAAGGAGTAAAGTCAAAGATTTCCCATATAATCAAACATTTCTTATCTTATGTTCTAATCATAGTTTATTACAAAATTGAATTGTTCAATGCTTCAAACATATGAATGGTTATATACTAAAATATATAAAATTCATTGCTTAAAATGTAGAATAGCGTCTCAAGCATATCACTACCACCTAATAGGTCTTTTAGAGAATTAAATTGTTAATTTTCTGCAAATGCCTCAAATATTAAGAATGCTATTAGCATTATCAATCCATTGAGTTTGATTAAATGTGACTTTTGGAACTAATAATATCAACTTCAACTGTCATCAACACATATCATAATAAAAGCAGCTTCTAACTGTATGTTCTAAGCAATCTCCAACAAATTAGACATCTTTTTTAACATACGTACAAGTTTTACGAGAACGTAACGGTGATGATACGATGCATTTCTCTTCCCTAACAATCAGGAAATGTAGTACATAGGATTTGGAAGCTTGAATGAACGAATCGATACTGAAGTGCCCAATAAGTCGCTCCATTGATCACCAGAATTTCCGATGATTCGTAATCCTTCGTTCTCCATCTCGCTCCGCCTCTCAGTCTTGTAATGTATTGCTGACTTCCCTTGGTCCTCATCTCTCCTGTTCAAGATCAGAGAACATTTGGGTTAGTTGATGATTGTGAACCAAAATGAAAATTACTTCCCTATCCATATATCTTGGTTGGGAGCTCAAATCCTGAACTCAAACAAGAAAAAAATGAAAGCTATTTTGAAAGTATAATTAAAGCATCAATCAGGCAGTGGTTTAAAATTTAAAAAGAATTTTAGTATAGATAAATTGTTTCTCCAGTTATTGCAGTATTAGGCATCAACTTGCTCGATGCAAGATACGATAATTCTTGATCTTACTGTCAATAGAATGAGATCCACATATACTTATAATCTTAAATTTGAAACTCTAGAGAGAATCCTCGTATACATATATCTTAAGTTTTGGATCCACATATAACTAAAGCATCAATCAGATAGTGCCAATAGAATGTGATCACATATACTGATATCT
>JBBMEG010000027.1:8004514-8022030 GCA_037832605.1 Cyclanthera cordifolia
ATATATAAATTTTTATACGTTCTCTCACAAACAATTGTTTTCTATTTTGTTTAAGCTTATCTTTCTTATGAATATATAACTTAAGATTGTAGATGTCTTAATTTTTTTAATTACTTACTTTCCTCTAACTTTTCTTTTGTTACAATGTCATTTTTTGTTGAAGATGGGTAGTAAAGTAAAGTTTAGTTTTAGGATAAAATTATTTTTTGAATTGAAGTGTATACATATTTACATTAAGTATATTGACGAATTATTACAAATGTATATAGCTTACTTAATAATTATAATAAAAATATATATAAATTATGATCTTTTTTAAGTATTATTTGTAGTAAATGAATATATTTATTGATGGTCTGCCTCTAAAATTTTAAGATATAACTTAAATGATATAAATACTATTAGTTTAATTTATAATTAGTTTAAAGATCTTCATCTTTATTTTTATTTATATAAATATTATTATTTAATTTATAATTACTTTTTAATATATTAATTACATGTATATATATATTAGTGGTTAAATTTGTATAGCATTATACACTATTGTCATATATATATATATATATATATATATATATATTTATTTATTTATTTATTAAGTTAAATCTATAAATATTTATTTCTTTATGATAAATGTTACAAAAATTTATATACATTTTTCCTTCTCAATTTGATTTTCTCTTAAAATAACACTCTATAATTCATTATATCATCTTCAAACGTGAAGTTGTATAATATAATTTTTTTCTAAATAATAATTTGATAAATTTAATATATTTCTTAATTATATATCGCACATATAAATATTATTTTTAAATATCACAAAGAATAATAGATCGATGTTATAATGAACGTATGCTTAATAATCACGTCTTGAAACTAAAAAAAAAAAAAAAAAAAAAATCTAATTATAATATATATACATATATATTTTAATATAATATCGTCCATCACTATTTAAAAGAATAGAAATATAATTGAAAGTTTGCACACGTTAGAATTTTGTAGTCAACATGTGGCTTTAAATACTTATGCATCGTGACATTTTTTCATTTTGATAGGATGCATCTACCCATACATAACATGAATTGACACGTGTGGTAGATTTAACAAAAAAAAACAAATGTTTTGACTTTTATTTATAATTAATAAGAGTTTTATTATTATTATTATTATTATTATTATTATTATTATTTTAACCAAGAAGTAATGTCCAGCCACATTCTTAAATTTAAATTATGAATTTGAAATCTTCACTATTCACTTCACTTTTTTTTTTAAGTTTAGTGTTTGATCTCTATTACCATATTTTTAGAACGTTAGAAAATTTGCTAAATATCAAATGGGTCAGCTGCGTAGTTATTTCATTGTTTGATATTATTTTTATTCAATATCAGCTTTACGAGTTTGATTCTGAAAATCGATATTTGATTCTCAATTTATTTTCTTTTTTTTTATACCACAGACATAACAGACTCTAGAGCATGTCCCAATTGAGCTATTCTCGTTTGGCTTCATATTTTTTAATTAGTTCATATTAATTAAATTTTTAGTTTTATGTTGAAATTAAATTTTAATATATTTGTTTTCTAGTTGTTGTTTATAATTTAATTTAATATATTTATCATTTTACTATTTTTTCGATAATTAAGAGTAGTTGTTACGTGATTTAAACTTTGATGAGAAGAAATTGATAAGTTGAAAATGAAATATAAATTCTAATATTAATTTTGACGCAATGATAAAAAAAAAACAAAAAAATCAACTTGAAAGCTATCATGATCATTGAGAATTTATGTGCATTTCTAGAGTTTGACATTAAATTCAAATATTTGAGAAGCTAAATTATTTAAATAATTTAAATTAAAAATTGATATCGCCAAATAATTCAAACAATTATTTTTTATTCATTTCTAAAAAATTGAATATATCTATATCTGAGTCTACTCAATTTAGATCCTAATGATTTTTTTTTTCTTTTTTGAAGAGTTACAAGGAATGAATATGATTATAAATTATAAATTCATGGTGGTTAGATGATCAATTTATTATTATGACTTTTCAAATCTTAATATATATTTATCCTCATTGATTTTCATATAAAAACGAATATACAAACAAAAAGAAAGAATAATCGTTAGTTTTTTTTTTTTTTTTTTTTTTGAATATGTCTAAAAAGTCATATTCAAACAAAATTTTAAGGTTTTTAATCCAAAACTTGTAAGGACATTTTTTTTTTATATTTTATTTTATGCCAATGTTGTTTTTGAAAGTTCAAGAATTTTTCAAACAAAATTTTAAGGTTTTCATTCAAATTTATCTGCAAATGTATTTTTGAAACGTTTGATAAAATTTTGAGATATTTTTGAAACTTTTCAAAATTCAAAATATTTTTGTTCAAAACTTTATAGTTAAAAGATGTATTGTTGATAATTTAGTTTAGAAATTTCAACTTTTCCAACAAAGGGTGCCTCCTATTTTTATACCACAAAAACTTTATATGAGCATAGTTCAATTTCATTTAGGAGACTTTAAATTTGTTTTTTTTTTTCTTTTGAATTCCACTACAATTAGAGAAGGTAGATTCAAACTATGGTCGTTCCCAAGAGATGATCACTTCGATTCTGAAGGTATGTTTCATTCAAGATCCCAGATTTTAAGAAAATACATTGATCTAAGTTGTTGGCTATAAATTTTGAATTCTTCATTTTATATTTGTCATTATACGTATACTATGAAAATATAGATTTATGTAAGAAATTTTCGACTATCCCACACATTACAACGTATTATAAACACTTATTGAAAAAGACTTTTTATGTGTGTGGTTTTATATAAATAATTCTCTTATAATTTAAAATTCTTAAAAATAACAAAGGTAGTTGTGGATTTGATAGGGACGTTGTTGACTTTTTCATTAAACAATTAATAAATAGTGACTCTGTACTTCAAAATAAATAATGACGGTAAGTAATTCGAATTATTTCAACAGATTAGAAATGAAAAATTATTTTTAACAGAAAAATTATAATAATAATTTGAGAGAAATTATGTATTTCCTAATAATTGAGAAATATATTACATGTTCAAAGTCTCTGACCTGGATAAAACATATATTAACAATTGAGAAATTGAGGTACATTCATTCTTTAAGTTAAAAATTCTAATATCTCTACTAATTATATCATAATATTAAAAAAAAAGTTACAAATTTAATTTCGAAACTTTAAAATTTAAGTCTATTTATTCATGGAAAGATGTAAATGTTTGGATTTTATGTCTGATAAATATCTTAGCTTATTTATCATTTTTTCTAAAATGACAAACTCATTAGACAATTTTTTTTTGTTAAAATTAAATAAGTGTTAATCATATATCTAATAAATGAGTTAAAATAAATAGATTAGAACATGTAGCAGAAGAACAATGAATCAACACAATTTGGCCTGTAGCATGAAGCATGTGCTATTAAATATAGGGTAGGCGAAGACAACAAATGAGGAGTTATTAGAAAACATCACCTTTAATAACTTACGCAATGAGCCAAAAGATTAGTAGTTCGACGGTGTCAGTGTACATTCAAGAACCATGGTGTCACGGGTTTGTATCTTCCGTTTTCGATTGTAAATTCAAAAAAAAGTAAAATAAATAAAATAAATACGAATGGAAAGACCAAAAGCAAATTGACCCATTTGACAATTTCTTCCTTTTTCCTAACACAAAACACAATTCCCATTTTATTTAGTTTTATCATTAGATAGACTTTCAAACGCAGGCTGTTTGGTTGTGAGGCAAAGCAAACTTGGGCTTCTCTGGGGCGAAAATCTGCCTGTGGAGGGTAAACTGTTTCATATTTCTCTATCTCTGCTAATTTATTAATACTTTTTATTTTTTTGTAGTGGTTTCTACTGAAGGGATACTAAACTGGGTTGTTTTTATTTTTTGGGAATTTCAAGCAGCTGGGACTGATTTTTTTTTTTGTTTGGTTTTGTTTTGTATTAGGTTTTAATTGATTAACTGGGGATTCCTTATTTGTAGTTTATTTCGTTGTATTTATTGTAGTTTGATGCTTATGTCTGAAATATTGTCCTGTTTCTCCTCACTTTCTGGGTGTTATTTAACTCAGAGTGCATATGGACATTAGATAATGCTCTGAGGGTGTAGAGTGATTATGAAAGAGGAGATATTTTGAAAGATTAGAAATTTGAGTTTTGTTATAATTCGTTTGGATGTAGTTATTTGTAGAGATGTTGCAGTTAATAGCTCGTTTGAATGATGACTTTTATAGAGGAATTAGAGACAATAACTCGTTTGAGTGTGATTAGAAATGAGTGATTATTTTGAGAGACTTGAAATGAGCGATTAGAAATGAATGACTAGAAATGGATTGAATGATTATTTTGATTGGTTAAAATTGAGTGATTAGAAATAAATGATAATTTTGATAATTACAGTAGCTCATTTGGATATAGTTATTTGAAGAGAAGTTATAAAACTTCATTTGTAATGGCTCGTTAATAACGTCAAACAAACACTCCATAGCTGTTTAGAGGGTTTGTTTGGGATATTTTATAACTGATGTTTTACATTATTTTCCTTTTACCTGGGAGATTTGTTACAGGTTTTTTTATGGCTTCTTCTCTTCTTGTATTGTGACTTTTCTTATTTATGCCATAATATTGGTTGTTTATTGAAGAGTATTGAAAAAATCGGTCACTGTGATTTGTTTCAGTATTGGGTGTGTTTGTATCGTTACATTTGAAATTTGGCTACTAGAGTAAAAAAAATTACCCATTCAAATTTGGGTCCTTCCACTATCCTTAGGCTTTCATTAACTATCTTCCTAAGAAAATTTTCTAGATCACCAACACAGGTTTAATTGAGAATTTGGAGTGTGCTTAACTTGGAGTAATCATATATTGGATTACCGTTTTAGAAAATTTCTTATAATAAAATACTGAAAGGACCTATGTTGGTATGCTACATGTATCTTTACTCTATTATTTGGAGTACCAAACATTTTTATTGATGAATGAAGAAAAAGAGAAAACTCCAAACACCTAAAAGTAATTACAAGAAAGATCTCTAGTTGTTGATATTAAAGGAGAAACTAGAAAAATTCAAAGGATGAACCTACTCGTACCACAAAAAAAAAAAAAACACTAGGAAGTAAAAGTCTAACAAGTGATCTTAATTGAAGAAAACATCCATGAAATTTTCATCCATTTCTTTCTAACCAAAGATTATATGAGAAATTAAGGAAAGTTTTCCAATTGTTAATAATGATGAAAAGTTAAAAAGCATATTATGTGACTTGGGTCTGACCTAAAGATAATCTATGCCCTTTGCTGCATAAATTATTGTGGCTTGTTGTGTATACATTATTGACATGTTTTCCTGTTTATGAGACAATTTGATTAATTCCACATATGTCACAGAGTTGCATATTTATAGAGGGAATGGAAGATGAAGCCAATAGAAATTCTATGTTGCTGCCTTCCCCTTCCCCTGTAGTAGCAGTTGCTATCAGTGGGAATAAAAACAGTAAACATATAATTAGGTGGTCATTGGAAAAATTTGTACCTGAGGGCATCATCAATTTCAAGTTGCTGCACATCATCCCAAGGATTACTAGTGTCCCAACTCCAAGTAAGCCATGCACTTCAACTTTGGGAGATGTGTTTTTGGTGTTTTATGTGGAATATAAGCTTGGTAATTGGCTTGGTAATTGTTACTTGAAATAATTAAATTTACCTCAACTTACCAGTTTAAGTTTTGGATTGATCGAGGATTTAACTATTTCAATGGTAATACTTTATGATTACTGTTAGGGGTGTACATAGTCCGGGATGAGTTGGGTTAGTGAGAATTTTAGGATCAACCAAAAGTTTCAGGTTGGTCATTTCTCTACCTCTTCCAACCCAATGCATTAGAGCAACCCAACCCTATATTTTTGGGTTAGGTTGGGTTGGGTTTTCGAATTGTGTTAGTCTCTCATTTTTTTTATAAAACAATTATATTCATACACTCCATAAATATATAAACAAATGAATACAAGATACTATACGTGAACCTAGATTACCTATTTTATTAGTACATATTATTTATCAATATGTTAAGAACCTTATCTTATTAATTAATTTCTCATGCTACACATATATATTATTCCGTAGTCTGGGTTGGGTTGGGTTGAACGAGCCAAAAGTTGATCAACCCTAGAACCAACCCAAAGAAAATTAGAAAATCATAACCCGACCCAACCCTTATGGTTTGAGTTGGGTAGTCCGGGTTGTTCGGGTTGTCGATTATTTCGTACACCCCCAATTACTAGATTCTCAGCAACAATTTAGTGAAATATTGACTTTATTTGATGTCACTAGTTAGAGTGCACCATGTGTAAATAATTTATGTATGACGTTTTTATCAAATCTGGATCGTTGTTGTTCCCTTTATGGTAAAGCCATTGTAATGAAAATTGAAAAAGGCACTTCTTTGATCAGAATTCTCACAAATTCTCTTGCATTTTAATGTTAATTAAAGCAGGGTATTCTGGTAGCAGACCTAATCTTTGCAAATCCATTCTCACAGTCTAACCATGTATAAATTTGCATCATGAGATTGGTTAAGAAATGATAATAGAAAATGGGACCATTACCCTCTCACTTCTATCATGTACAACATGTTCATACTTTATTTCTCTTGTGATTTTTTTTTTATGATGCTATTATCAAATACTTTTGAGACAGAATCTTCATTCTTCAGTCAACATAGAAACCGGTTATCAATTTTTTTTTCTCATGCTTTCTTATGGCTAACACTAGACTTTGTCTAGATTGGGTATTCAAGCTGTATGCCAATGTTGATGCAGTGGGAAATTCGATTCCGATTTCACAAGTTCGTGATGATGTTGCTGCAGCTTATAGGAAAGAAATCGGGTGGCAGACGAGTGAAAAGCTTCTTCCTTATAAGAACATGTTTGTTGAGAGAAAGGTCCAGCCTTACTCTAATTTGAATTGTGGGTAGGAAAAAAGAATGAGCTGAAATGTTACTTCCAAATGTAGGTTCAACTTGATGTTGCGACTCTTGAAGCAGATGATGTGGCAAATGCAATAATAGAAGAGGTTACAAAGTGTTCAATCAGCAGGCTTGTTATAGGAGTTTCATCACAGGGATTTTTCTCAAGGTTTTTAACTACCTTCTAGCATGCTCTTACTGAATTCTTTTGAAATGTAACTTTATGAATGGTTGCTCATATTTTCTGTTTCTCATGCTGCCATTGTTTATGAATGGTTTTATATTTCCAAATATTATTTATAAATATGAACTGAACCTCAGTCAAGTCCTCTTTAATCAAGATACATGGAAGCTAAGAAGCACAGACACGGACACAAGATACGGACACGACACTATACGTAGACACGCCAATATTTTAAAATGCAGGACACGTATATGTCGAGGACACGTTTTTTTTTTTATTATTATTTTTTTATAATATACGGGTAAAAGATCAAACTAAAATATTTTAACTTTTTACTAGCTATGAAAAATAATTCAAACAAGGATGAATATGCCACGTAGTTAGTTATAGGAGTCAATTTAAATCCAATAAAGAACAAATTTCATCATTCTTTAAATGCCTACTAAAAGCATTCAATTCAAAATTTATAAGCCTATCTTTAACAATCTTAAAATATTTCATCATTTCTTTTCTCCATTCTATTCCCTCTTTTTTTTCCTTTTTCCATTTTAATTCATCTATCTTCAATGGACATCAACGTCGATGGCCTCTACCAACACTCCCACTTGTCGTGTCATCGGCCATTTGAAACAAATAAGTTTTAAATAGGGTGTCCGTGAAGTGTCCGAAATTAAAAAATTAATAATAATAAAGGAGGAACGAAATTTTGAGTGTCGGACATATGTTTGAAGAGTGTCTGGAAGAATCGGCGTCAGACACGTGTCTGACACATATACTTTGTCAAAATAGAAGTGTTCGTGCTTTCTAGCATGAAAGCATAGACAAATGTATTTCACTAAGTTAAGGAAATAAAAAAGAAGGTTGGGTTATAGTTTTATGAAAAATTAAATACTTATTAGTGGTTGAAAAATTAGAAAACAACATAAGCAAAATGATACAATGCCGCATAGAAAACATATTGTTTATGAAGAAACTTAGTTCCTTAAGAATATCAGTTGTTAACCCACCTGTGTTTATGAAAAAGATATTTTTATGTTTTTTTCTTCTTCTCATCTTCATCTGTTGGTTAACCCACTTGTGTTTGGATTAAATTTTTCTGCAGGAAATTAAACGGGGTATCCTCAAGAATATCAGCCCTTGCACCTAGAAATTGTACAGTCTACGCTATTTCAAAAGGAAAACTGGCTTCGATACGTCCACCTGATGTTGGGACAAACGTGAACATTAAAGATGATTCAAGTGAAGCAAGTTCAGGAATCAGCTACTCAAGTTATTCCTCTTGCTCACTTACAGGTAGCAATTAATTGGCTAACCTTTGATCTCTTTACATATTGCAAAGTTTTTAGTGACCATATTTGCAATGAGATCTTCGGTGAAACATGGAAGATTTCACATGCCCTCTTACCACTTGGTGTATTGGATGAAAGTAGTATCACCAATTAAACGATATTTGAAATGTTTATGGCTAATCATCATCCATTGACCATCAGTTTAAACTTTTAGGTTGATTGGTAGTTTAACAAAATTCAATATGATATCAGAGCAAGAGGTCATGAGTTCGGAATCTCAGCCAAATCATTTTCTCCCCAATCAGCACTTTGAATCTAGAAAGCACGGGCACTTCTATTTTGACAACGTATCCGTCTCGGACACGTGTCGGACACCGACACTTCCGGACACGTGTCTGACATTCAAAATTCCATGTCCACTTTTATTATTTTTTTTTTTAATTTCGGACACTTCACGGACACACCGTGGATACTTCATGGACACCTCATTTAAGACTTATGTGTTTCAAGTTGCTGGAGGCCGTCGACGACGACATCAACTAAAGATAGATGTACTGAAATGAAAAAAAAAAAAAAAAAAATAGAGGGAAGAAAAAAAAATGAGGTAAAAACTAAAGTATTTTGAGATTGTTCAAGGTAGTTATAAATTTTGATTTGTGTGTTTTTAGTATGCATTTAAAGAATGATGAGATTTTGTTCTTTATTGGGTTTAAATGGACTCATATAACTAACTACGTGGGTTAACTTCATATTCATCTTTGTTTGAAATATTTTTCATAGTTAGTATTTTTTTTTTTAATATTTTGGATTTTATCATTTAATAGTATATCATATAAAATTATAATAAATAACATGTTCTCGACATTCGTGTCCTACATTTTAAAGCAATGACGTGTCTACGTGTCCATATTGTGTTGTGTCTGTATCTCGTGTTTGTGTCCGTGCTTCTTAGCTTAGAATGCACATACATTTTTTTTTGGAAACCGGGAACGAAGCTTCGTTTCATTATATCCGGAGTAACCACGCCCGTCCCTAGGCCAGACACTATAAGACATTCAAGGAAAAGAGACACGAGTGATGTCTACAAATTAATGTCATAGGCAAGTTCAAATCTGGAACCTTGAGGAGAGCACACCTCCAAAGCTCAAGCTTTCAACCACTGCACCACCCCTTGTGAACCCTAGAATGCACATAAAAGATAAGCAATATATGATAATTGCTCTCAAAACTAAGATGATATTTTGCAGCATTCAACCAGAGACGGGGTTTATTTGTGTTTAGGTTGTATGCATTAATACTGCTCTTATGTAATTTATTAATAACATTGAATATGTATCCCACTCCACTTTATATGCTTAACTTTATAATTTTGATTCTCAAAATTTGTGTCTACAAGGATTAAGAAGGTCAGTAAACTTATATTAATTATCAGGTAGTAGCTAGGAGTGGTGGAACTTGATGTTGAAGTTCCAACTGCCTTTTACCTTCTCTGCCTTCTGTTAAAGGTTCCAACTTCCTTGTTTAAGTAACTAAACGATACTGATACTGGTAAAATATTGTAATGACTGATGTTGTTCAGTAATCAAGATTGGTTTAGGAGATAAATTAGTAAAAGAAAATTTTATGATTCAGTTGTGTTTTCTTGATACAGATACCAGTTCGAGCTTAATTACATCCTACTCACATTTCCCTTCTCCTTCCCCTTCCTTACCATTACAACGATTTCAAGCTCTTTCAACCATCAATCAATCTCTTCTTACAAAGAAAACTAGCCCCATTATACCCAAACACTCTAGATGTCAATCCATTGATATCGAGGAGCAGGTGGATGGCGTTTGTTCTTCTTCCTATGTATCAGATTGCGCACAAACATTGAGTCGGGCCTCTAGCTGTAAAACCTTGCCAACAGACTACCAGTCTTCGGTTTCAGATGAAGCTTCATCCTCAGGCGCGTTCAATGATGATTTGTCAAGTGAAAGTCAGGTTATCTTCTATTTGCCTTGGCTTGTTGTTAGTTCAATGATTTCATGTATGGCCTACCCCTCAAATTCTGTTCAAGGTGAAATATTCACATACTTTGTCAAAGCATCTCCTTTGAAGAAATTTTGTTCAAGTTGTCGTTTTGAGAATAATGTTCAACTTCGGCATTCATCAATTGTTGAGATTAATAGTTTGACAATCCACAACTTCAATCTCCACTATAAAAATATCTGGCAGACAACTTTCATTCTGAAATTCATTTATTTCATGTTACTATGGTGTTTTTGTATATTTTAGCTGTCCACTTGCATTGGCAGGCGGATGTCAACTTTGAGCTTGAAAAGTTAAGAATCGAACTAAGACATGCAAGAGGAATGTATGCAATTGCTCAACAAGAGACGATCGATGCCTCTCGAAAGGTAGACGTCGTGCTTTGCTTATGATTTATAACATGTGAATATACTCTATTGGTTTCTCTTGAATTATGTTAAATCACCAATCAATCCAAAAGTTTAAACTGATAAGTTAGGGTAAAATTAATTATATCAGCTAACACTTCTCCTCACTTGTGGACTTAGAAATTTGAGAAATGTCCTTAAAGTAGAATACAATTTTAAATGGGGAGAAAACAACTTTGCAATGACTCGGACTTAAAACGTCCTGCTTTGATATCATGTTGAATTATGTTAAAGCACCAATCAATCCGAGGACTTAAGCCGTTAGATTGGGATAAATTTAATTATATCAACTAAGAGTTTTTTTTTCACAGTGCAAGAGAGATTATTGATCTTAGTAACCATCTTGATCAAGCATAATTGAATTGTTAATCACTCGGGCGCTATTTTAGTTTAGCTAGCGTATCATCAAGTATTGAGAGTTCAAAATCAAATTCCAGGATCTTGATTGCCTCATCCTGTATCTTCTGGCAGCCTTATACCTGTTCCATAGTTTAATCCTAAAATTGGATATTTGATTAAACAAATATAAAGATAAGTTATGGCTTAAATTGGATCATACCCAGCATTCAACTTAGAATTATTGTTTTTTATAGTAAACTTGCTTAAATTCATATTTAAAGAAAGAAATGTTAAATCGTTTCTAAAGGAGTTAGACATTTACATTATTTCTCAACAAAAAGATAGTACTTTCTTTGCAAAGCTCGGGCTGTCTTTGGTGCTATCAACTATATTCTGCCTGTTGAACTTAATATTTTGAGTTATTTTTTCCTTTTCATTCTTCATGAGCGCCATGTCTACTCCTTTTGACCAACTGTTTTTTCAAAAGGAAGAAAATGTCATAACAGAAATTCTAGAATTTTATTTCAATTAAGTGACAGCCCAAGTTATTTAACTGCATCATACTGGACAAGAAAAGAAAAGTCATCCTGTTATTCTTGTTGATCAGCTGAACCATCTAAATAAACAACGAGCAGAGGAAGTTAGGAAGCTTGAAGAGATCAACAATAATGAGGTGGCCGCCGAAGAATTTGCAAGGGTAGAGAGAGCAAAGCTTAAAGCTTTGCGAAGAGAGACAAAGTCTGTAAAAGAACGTGCCGAGAGAGAGGGAATCTATAGGAAGGAAGCAGAGACAAAAGCTCTTCAAGACGCGAAAGAGAAGGGAAAGCATGAGAATGCTCTTCAAGGACCCCTGCAGCAATACCAACACATTCAGTGGGAAGATATTGTTTCTGCCACAGCATCTTTCTCTGAAGATCTTAAGATTGGTATGGGAGCACATGGTACAGTTTACAAGTGCAGTTTGCATCATACAACTGTAGCAGTCAAGGTTCTTCACTCTAGAGATGGTCACAAAAAGATGCAATTTCTCCAGGAGGTATGTGAATCATTAAAAATCGCATTTCTGGCACTTTTTTCTTCTTGTATATCGTTATTGTTAAGAAATCAGAAACAACAATCTAAGAATAGTATAGAGAAAGGATACAACACACAGAGCAAATACAAAAATGATGATCAAATGGGCTAGCAGTTTAAGAAAGTTTATATAGTGCACTCTCATAAAACCCTAATACAGATAAGGCGGAAATACATAAATGCCCATGTGCGCTAACATTAACCTAACTACATATTTCGTCTAGGTTTAGGCGAAACTACATAAATGTCCATGACTGGGCAGCAAGACCCTCGACTAAGTAATCACGGATCATCGAACAGTTCAGGACATATTTCAACAGTTATGTTTTTGATAAAAATGAGGCCTTCTATTTATTTCCTTGGTGGCCTTACCTGAGGTCTTCCCTCAGAATTCACTTATGTTCAACTGTCTCATATAGTTACTTGTATCCATTGTATCATTATCCAAAATCAGTAGCATCCTTCAGAACTAAGTTCCATGAAGAAAATTTTCCTTTCCTATTTTTATATTTTATAATTTGATTTCTTAGAATGGCCACAACAACTAGACTTAGATTTGGAATCATTTGATTTTATTTTTGAGAATTAGAGTTGGCTGCTTGCTTTTATCTTACTAGTTATATACATATATATTAACTTATTCTCAACATTAAATTGAATAATAAGAGAAGATATGATCTATATATACGCAAATTATACTCCTTCCATTCTGGTGGAGTCCGATGCTTTCGTAATCATTAATGCTAGAATCACAGATCGAACAGATGCTAGTGCATCTCTAATGTCAGTTAAGGTATGTTCGGTTTGGCAATACTTAATCGACATACATACATACATATATATATACATACATACATATATATATACATACATACATATATATATATATATATATTTTTTATTTTTTTTTTTTTGGATGATTATCATAATTGAGTTAATATTTGTATCTTCCATTGCCTTACAGCTTGAAATCTTGAGCAAAATCCATCATCCCCATCTACTACTACTACTCGGTGCGTGTCCGGATAAAAATTGTTTGGTTTATGAGTATATGGAAAATGGTAGCTTGGAGGACAGGTTGTACTGCAGAGGAAATACACCTGCAATCCCATGGTATGAGAGGTTTCGAATTGCTTGGGAAATAGCCTCTGCTCTTGTCTTTCTTCACAGCTCAAAGCCAAAACCGATTATCCACCGTGATCTTAAGCCTGCAAACATCTTACTTGGACAAAACCTTGTGAGCAAAATTGGCGACGTCGGTCTTTCTACTGTGTTTGATTCAGACCCTCTAATGTCTACTGCATTCAAGGATAGTGGACCAGTTGGGACTCTATGTTACATAGATCCCGAGTATCAACGAACTGGATTAATCTCACCTAAGTCAGATGTGTATGCTTTTGGAATGGTGATCTTACAGTTACTAACAGCAAAACCAGCAGTAGCATTAACCCATAAGGTGGAAACAGCCATTGATAACAACACTTTAATAAATGTTCTAGATATAGAGGCTGGGCATTGGCCAGTCAAAGAGACGTATGAATTGGCGAGATTGGGACTTCGCTGTGCAGAGCTGCGACGTAAAGATCGGCCCAACTTTGAGGACCAAGTACTTCCCTTGTTGCTGACACTGAAAAAGGTTGCTGATGAGGTTAGCAGTTTAGCCTCCAGAGTTCCAGCTGCAATTCCTAATCATTTCATCTGTCCAATTCTTCAGGTATGACTTTTGTTCTACAATATTGTTTATGGTTGATGTTATGACAGAATCGTAAACTAACAATCAAGAATAAAGAAATGTGAGACAAAGAGCATATATATTTATGTGGTTTACTAATCTTGGGTTAGCTACATCCATGGAAAAAATGAGAGTATTGAGACATGTCTTGAACTTTGATGCTTCACAATTACTTAGTCGGAGGTTTTGCTGCCTGGTCAGTGAGTCGGGGTCCGGTGGTGACACTCTCGATTTCTTCGCATTTGGACTTTTATGTATTTGGGTTGTTGCTATAATAGGGTTTTATGGGAGTGCACTACATAAACTTTCTTAAAACTCTAGCCTCCTTTGATCGACATTCTTGTACTTGTTTTCTTCTTAATGTTCTTCTCTCTACGCGTGGGTGTAGTTGACACATTATGAAAATCCGCTCTATGTTAGGTAAAAGGGACAAGGATTTTAAGAGAGTTTATGTAGTGTGTCTCTCATAAAACTTTCATACTAAGTATTTGTAGCATAACATAATTGATTCAAGGCATTTTATCGGTTGACGTTTTAAATTGACCGTCTATGCATGAACTTGCCTCTTGAAAAGCCCCATTGTTAGTCGAATAAGGTATAGAATGGACTAAGGCCAACCTAGCAAACGTTAGGTTTATTCTGGCTCAGATTCTGTTAGTTTTGAAACATATAGTTTTTTCTCTTGAAAGTATTGTGCCATATTTTCTGACAGGATGTGATGAATGATCCTTGTGTTGCGGGGGATGGATACACATACGATCGTCGGGCGATAGAGAAGTGGCTTCAAGAGAATGATATTTCACCTGTGACGAAGCTACCATTGGCAGATAAGAACTTAATACCAAATTATAGTCTTCTCTCTGCAATTGTTGAATGGAACTCCAGAAGAAACTGATATCAACTTACCAACCTCCATTTCAAAGGTTTGAACCGAAGTTACCCTGTGAAACTATATCAGAGAAGCCACTATTTTCTTAACCATTGTATTTTTTTAGCAAGAATTGAAACAATCTCTTTGTTACTAGGTTGTACATGATACGCCAGCCATTATAGGAAACATTGACTTGTAGAAAAAAAAGGATGTGATCCTAAAGTAGGTAAGTTAGTTATAGAAAATTCATTAACAAAAAGAATAGTGTCATTTGCACTAAAAGTCTGTTTTGTTTTGTTTTCCTTTTTCAATGTAATATGTATAAAATTTTATACACTGTCAGACAGGTAAATCAGTTGGGGCCTTTCTATGGTGTAATTTTACATTCTTTTAATTACTGTCTAAAAATTTATGAGATAATCGTCTTTCGAGCAATAGACCCAGATAATTGTCTATCAAGCAATAGAACCAGGTTTGACTCTCGAAAAATGCACTTAAAACTTTTTTTTTGTGCGAAAGCGTTAAAAGTCTATGAGATATTCGGTGAAAAATGAAGATTTTACATGCCATCTTAAATATATAGTAGTTAAATTAAGCACAATGAACAAAGATTTTAATGTAGAAAAACCTCCTCAAGAATAAAAAAACCACAAACTATAAACAATAATGGATTACAACAATTTCTTTGTAGCTACAACCACAGACATAGGATATATAAATTTTGAAACTCATTTAAGTTAGTTTGTGAAATCAATATCATATTTGTGCTAATGGGAACGAGAACTTTTCAATAAAGTAAGCAAATGCCATTTTTTGATATTGATACCATTATACTCAAGACACTAATTGAAGACTATCGACAAACTGACTAAAACATAATAGTTGTACTACATGTTAAAATCTATCTTATCAACCGAAGTGATTGAAACAAACACCTGGTTAGTTTTCTTTTATATAGAAAAAAAAAAAATCCTTTAATTCATTTTTCTATTCATAAAAAATCATCATTTAACCGGGCTTAGAATTGACACAACATACATTGTCAAGTTTGAGATTTAAATGGATAGAAATTGAATATTCTATGACTATGTTGAATCAAGAAAAAGAATAGTTATATATGGAAAAAAAAAAAAAAAAAAAATGAAAATCACCCACCGATTACTCAAAACATCCTAAACAATGAACTCAAAGTCAAGAAAGCTAGCTCTCTTTGCCGCAATCAATCCATCTCAATTCTTCCGAATTTTTCAATCTTTGCAATCACTTCCTTGAAATCCGGCCGAAGAACTGGCGAAGAAGAACAACAAGCCTCCCCGATTTGAAAAAGGCATCGAAGATTCCGCTCTTCAGGAACGCCGCAATCGCCGTCGTCTCCGCCGCTAGCAACCGCATTTCGATCCATCGGTTCTTTAGCAGAGAGCAACTCGAGTAAGATCTTGCCGTAGCTGTAGACGTCAGTGCGTTCGTCGGCGTCGGTCATTTTGACCAGCTCGGGGGCCTTGTAGCCGGAGGCGGCGGAAACGTGGAGCATTTGTCGAGTTGCGGCGGAGTTGAGAAGGAGATGGAGGCCGAAATCGGAGACATGTGGTTCGAAATTCGGATCGAGAAGAATGTTCTTGGACTTGAGATTTCCGTGCGGTACTGGTTTTGGTAATCCGTGGTGAAGATGATCTAGGGCTTTTGCGATTCCGAGAGAGATTTTGTAAACGATCTCCCAATTTTTCGATTCTGATTCTCCGTCTGTTCAATCACAAGTGAACTGTTAGCATCTCCTCTCTAATTTTAAATGATTAAATGATTAACATTATTGAATAATTTTAATTATTGGTAATTTAGATCATGCATTTTAGTTCAATTTTTAGTGGAGTAATCTAATCAATATTAACATCAATCCTTATTTTTTTTTGAAATAGTTATTTTATACAATATTCGGGTAACCATATTCGTCCCTAAGCCCGACACCAGAAACACTACAAACTATTGTCACAGATACGTCTCGAACCTAAAATCGGGAGGGAGCACGTCTCTCGAACTCAAATCTTCAACCAACTGCACTTTTAATACACTTGTTTACGTTTGAATGAAATAGTTAAATTTCATTTCATTAACACTTCTATACTAAAAAAAAAAAAGGTTAATGACCTAAAAAAATCATAATCAAAGTTTGAATAAAAAGAACATTAAATTTATTATTATTATTTTTATGTCAATATTAGTAAAAAGCCCTATGTAATAGTTAAAAGATGATAAAATATTGAAAATGAAATTCATTATAATTATTATTTATAAATTAATTCTTACCCTTTTTTTTAAATCTAGTTCAAGTACATACAAAATCACCTAAATACTTATAAACATAGTTTAGTGATATAGATATACACTCTAAGATCATTAAAAAAAAAGTAACTTTAAGATGAAAGAGGTCATAAGAATAAATTTTTTTAACATATTTCATCCAAATTTGAAAGTATTTTTCAGATAATCTACCGTTTAGGAATACATTTTATTAGCATTGAGAGTTGTACTATTTATTTATTAAAGAGAGTACTACCATTTAATGGTGAATTTAGTG
>JBBMEG010000027.1:8053860-8064365 GCA_037832605.1 Cyclanthera cordifolia
ATTATTATAACCACGAAATGCATATATTAAAAATAAAAATAAATGAGATGGGTATAGACTATAGTCATTCATTCCAATAATTTCTCATTGTTCCCACTTGTAATTAATTTCATTAATTAAACAGAATTAAGAGCTGACAATACAAATATTATATCATTTAATACCAGAGAAATAGTCAAAAGGATATATTATATTAAATCATTAACAAAAATAAAAAGCGGTTTATTAAATAAAGCACAAACAAAATCCCGATTACTAGAGTGAAGAGATTGCATCATTTATTATTTATGTTTACTAATGCACATGAAACACATAATTAGAAATAGGCAAAATTATTACATTTTTAGTCTTTTCATTTATTGTAATTTTTATTTAGTTTTTATAGTTTAAAATTAATTACTTTTACATGTGATATTTTTAATAATAATCATTTATACAAAACATTGATTACTTTTATCTTGACCAAATTTAAATTTTAAAATAAAATAAAGATAAAAAAATTACAAAATACACATAAATAATTGTCTGCCTATTTAACTATTTAATGTTGAGTTATTAAGGATGACACAGTTAGTAGAAGACTTATGAGACATTGAGGAATATCCAGAAAAGCATTTAGGGAATTGGTCTGATTCTATCTCTGTTCGTTCCGTTTGAAGAAATGAAGGATCCCAAATAATCGACCTTTCTTTTAGTTGTTGAATCTCTCTTTGATTGATCAATGTGTGATATTCCGAATCCTCATTACTAATGGAATCGAAATGATCTCTGGATTGATCAGAAGATCCTTTCAATTGGCTATAATCCGTTACTTGAGGTTCGGAAGGTATGTTCCCTCAAGATTTCAAGTTAGAGATTTATGTGTGATATTAAATTGTAATCTCAATTTCTTTGATGTATTCTAATGGTTAGCCTAGGGATGGACGTGATCATATTAGATACAGTGTGACTATCAAACTAAAATTTGTATTGAAGTAAAAACTGATAACCGAACAAATAGTTATGCTTTAAATTGATTGTCAGGTAGCACATTAAAATCGAGTCACGTGTACGTTATCCATTAATATCTTACTATATTCATTTCGATAGTTTATTTTTTATTTTTGACAAACTTATAAATTTAAACATTTCATTTTAAAATGTATGAACGAGATAGAGAAATTAAATCTTAGCATGTATTGATACGATTAAGTAAATTGATGAGAATAAACTTTGACCTTAATAGAAATAAAATTAAATTAGTTAATAAAGGTTGGCGAGTGGCGGAAGGTGAAGAGCGCGTGACACGGTATTGTTGAGACGCGTTACGGTTGAAAGTAATAATTAAAAAAAAACGGAGAAAATAGAGGGAAAAAAAACAACAAACAAACAAACTAGGAACAGCGTTTTGTTTCGTGAAATAAATATTTGTTTTTGGAAAAAATAAATATTTTAATGCACACGCATGACATTTTATAATCGAGCATTTATTTAACATATAGTTTTATTTTCCTCTCCCTTCATAAATTCATTAATATTTTGTTAAATGTTTCAGTTCAACTAACTATCGGTTTCATAGTAATAAGCGGAGTGTGACAGTGACTCATAGATGTGTGGCTGTGTTTTTTCTATATTATAAGACTAAAGTCAATTATATATAGCCAATGAACGTTCCCTTTCGCAATAATTATTTATTATCTTAATTTAATAATAATTAAAATATCTTCGAGAATAGTTATATCATTTATGGTAGTTTTTTTTTTTATTTTTTTTATTTTTTTTTTACCTATAAATATTAAATATCAGAGGATCACGTTACTTTTGAGAGACAATTTTGAAGGAGTCGATGGAGGCGAGTCTTCTTTTCTTACTTTTGGTTATGTCGGAGTTTGACGCTTTAAATATAGTCAAATTATGAATAAGAAGTCTTCTGTCATTTTGAATTCAACCAGATATTTTTTGATATTAGACAGTTAATTGCTTCTCTTAGCACGCTTAAGAATTTTCATTATAACAGAGAATATAATACGGTAGCTAATTTTTTTTTTTTTTTATATATATATATATCGTGTTATGGTTATCTTGTTATTGTAAAACTTTCGACTTCTTCACCACTATTTATTAAATAAATTACAACAGTTATATTTTCAAGTACACATATACGAGGACAAAACAAGCATAACTCAGTCACATTATAAATACACTGGCATCCATTCGATCTATTATTCTCGTATCTATTCAATGTTTTAACTTCAAAATAATAATAATAACTCGTTTGGATAAATTTTTTAAAAAACAATTATAAAAACTAATTCATAATAGCTTCATAAATACTTGAAACAAACAACCCATAATATAATAAGAGTAACATTTATTACAAGTACATAAGAAACATTTTAAACAATAAAATTGTTATTGTTATCGTTTTTTTAGGTGGACATGTAATTTACCTTGTAGTGATCATTTCTTCCACAATGAAAATATGAGAATTATTCAATACATTTATATGATACGTTGATTATTTTTTCACGAAAAATTAATTTTGAAGTGAATGTTTATGTTTGTAATATTTTTTATGGTGATATAAAAATAATATAATAAAACTTGTGGTTTGATATTATTATATCAGTAATTAAATATGGGTTAATTATATTAAGATGAGAGAAGTCAAAGAGGAAGGAATTGAAAGCTACCGTCAAATAAATGGAAGTTGCAAAGAATAATCGGGTCTTTATTAATGTATATAGTGGAGTTGACAATTAGAAATGTCAAGTAAAAATTTAATGATTTTTTTAATAAAAATTTGTGTTACCAATTTTTTTGACTTAAATAAATATTGTTTCGTTTGAATTGAATTTCTATCATGGATGGCTTAAAATATTTCGTTCATCTACAAATTTTAATTTGATTACTTTTATAATATCATGTTTTGTATTCAATTATTTCATAATTGTGGGGATGTTTGCCAATAAATAAATAATAATATTAATATAAAAAGAAAAAAAAGAAGAGAGGCTCATATAGAACATTTTCGGTTTTTATGATTGGAAACTCTTAAAATATTTTCGGTAGAAAATCGAGTCGTTTCATATAAAACGACTATGTTCCAATCGGTTCAATAATCTTCGATCAATTTATGTAAAATTAAAAATTTTGAAATTTAATGAAAAATTGGTAGATATTTTTTTTAAATAAAAAAAATTATATTAAAAATATGCGAATCAAAAATTGTTATTTGTAATAAATTTCTTATAATATATATATATATATAGACACGCGCGCGCAGTTCCTAATATATTCACATAAGATTTTGCATTATAATTAAAAGATGAGGCAAAACGAAGCATAGGTCCAATATAGCAATCAAAAAATTATCGATTAAAAAATATCACCTACGATATTATTTAAAAGTAATAATAATTAAAAGACCGAGAAAAATAAATTAAAATCTACAATTTTTGTAAAATGAAAATATTATGAATTTAATATTTGTGTTAAATAAAATTAAACCATCAATTTCATTAAAAATATTATTACTTAGAATACCTACTAAAATTTGAGAGACACACATTTCAATTTCTTAATAATAATAAAACATGGAAATAAATTTGGACAAGCTATATACATATATATCTTGAACCCAAAGAAAAGATAATAACACTAAAATTTCAAACTTCTTTTGTTTTTACAAATCAAAGTTTTGTAGAGAAGAAAAATCATTAAGACTAAAAGAATTTGAAAGACAAATTTTTATACTTTGACATTTAATTTTTTTTTTTTTTTTTTATATACAAAATAATGACAATTTTCATAATTCAACTAAATAAATGTCTGATAAATGGTAGCAAAAGTGAATTAAAAAACCAAATAATTACCTCAAAATTCTTCAAAATAGAGAGTGGACCAAAGGAAGATGAAAAAAAGAGAGAGTTTGTAGGTAAGAACAAGAATATTTAGACTTGGCAATCATGTTTACACATGAAGACTTGGTTTTTCAATCAACATTTTTTTATTATTATTATTTTTTTTTTTCATTTCTAACTCATTGTGGAGTTTGGTTAGGTTTCATTGATTCAAGTTAGTTTTTCATATTGGAGATTTTTCCTAAATAACAGAAAAAAATAGATTTTTTATGGATGTCAAAATTTTAGAAAAAAAAAATAAAAAATCAAATATAACAAAAATTGATTTATCAAGTTTGTATGATAATTTCGTTTAATGAAACTGATAATACTTGAAATTAGTGGTTTCAAAACAAGTTAAACCGATTCAAAACAAAAGTGAATTCAAGTCTTAATAAAAAAAATTGAAGGTACTTTCTTATGTATAAAATATTTTTAAAATGTTGCAATAATTAAAATAAATATGCTAGAATACGATATATGTAACAAATTTCATTTCATAAAATAGCGTGAAGGTTGTATTGGTATTTGGATTTTTATATTTGTTCTATTTTAATTCATGGACTTTTAGAAGTATAATTTTAGTCACTGAGTCCTTGAAGTTTCAAACATTTAATGGTAGCGGGTGCTTTTAGAAAAAAAAAAAAAAAAACTTTAAATCGGTTCTTAAAAGTATTATTAAATGAAATTGTTCAATAATGTTAATAATTTTAATACAAGTAAATAAAATAGGCGAACATATTTCTAAAGTTTATACGAAAATATGATATATTTTGTAAAGAAAAATTAACAAAAAAATTATAATAAGGACAAAATTTAACACTTTTTGAAGTGTAAGTGCTAAAATTGTACCTTTGAAAGTTAAAGATCAAAATTTTAAAAAATTTAAAAATTCATGATCAAAATAGAAAAAAATTAAAATTATAGAAAGTCTAGGGACCAAAGTGATATATATTTTTTTTATTATTATTATGTTTTTTATAACAACACGGTAAAAGTATAAAAGGGCAGATAGGTAAACTAACACAGAATGAAGCCCCTTTTCCCGCCAAGGAAATCGTCTTTCCGAAAGGCGCTTTTATACTTCACTTACTTTCGATTCATTCAACGAGGCCATTCGCGATCGGTCATAGTAAGGATTGGGAGCTACTTCGACCGGTGCAACACTCGCGCACTGCTCACCGGAACATAATCAAATTGATTTGAACGGTGTTCAAACTCCGCACTGGCACTGATTTCAAGAGGTAAAATGCAGAGTATTAAGTTCTTAGGGTTTAAACGTTTTGGGGTTTGTTGAAATCTAATGGCATTATTGTTTGCACTGCCTCTGTTTTAACTTTTAGGTTATTTGAATGCAATATTGTTGCTATGTTTAGATTAATCTTGTGAAAATTTGTTTGCATTCATTTGTTGAATGAAATTGTTGTTAGGCTTGTGTTAAAAACCAATTGGGATGTTCTGGTTAGGATTAGAAAAATTAAAATGTTTAATCTGTTTCAAATTTCATTCATCGTAATATTTGTAAATTTGTTACATTGTTGTGTAGAATGGAGAATTTTGATTAGTTGAGATGGGTGGATTGTTGAGAGGCACACAAAGTCGTCCCACAATGAGGATAATTATGGGTATAATATAAGTGATTCATTGATAAGTGACTTTTTGGTGAAACAAAAAACAAAGCGGGTTTTGACTAAAATGAACAATATCATATTAATGTGGAGATTCGAATAGAGTTATCACTCTTCTCAAGAATTTGATGTATTGTATGAGATTTTGAATGATCAACTTGGGATTGCAAAAGGGGATAGAGAATTGGGAATAACTAATCGCTTCCCTGCGTACTGTTGCATCAAAATTTGATAGGTTTGGGTATTTAGAGAATAAGAATTAATATAAGGATATATGAACAATTAGTTGGAGAGTATGTCAGAGAATATGATTATAAATAGTGGGATGAGTGAGCGACGAAGGTACCACAATATTGAGTGAAAACTCGGGGACTCAAGAGAGTATTATCTAGAGAATAGGAGGTTCCAAGTCCTATTAAAACTTGGTTATGTTGTTGTTTCTTGGTTATTTGATATCAATGTAGATCGTGGGTCTTATCAAAATTCTACTCGATTCATACCTCTACGCCTTCGAAATGATTGTGAAGTGAAGTTTATGGTCTCTATGGCCACTCATTCTGAAGCTCCCAGTTGTTTGGAGTTGTATATCAAGAGATCTGAAACCTTTGAATTAAGATGGAACCCAACTGCAAGTAAGTGGCTCAAAGGTCTGGATTATACTTTGGGATGCACTAAGTACGTTCTTCAATTGTAAGGATTGAGAGAATTCATACGAAGAACATTCAAGTTTGATGAACATATTGAGTTGTGTGGGATTTGAGTCCAACAAATCAATGTAAACGAGTTTTCTGGTCGTTTTGTGCTGTGATTGAAGGTTATTGGAGTTAGTGGGTTAAGTCCACAGAGGGTCGTCCTTAAGGGATAGCCTAGCGGTCGAGGCATGCTTCTTCAAGTGTTCGAGTTTGTAAGGAATCGCTTAAAATAAGAGATTCTTGAAGTATCTTGAATTTGGACTCTTGGACGTGGTAATCTTGACTCCCGAATGTAGTGGTCCGCATACCAACATAGATAGCCCTGTAAGGTTAGTACCTTTGCTTGGGCCGGGAGCACCGAATCGGTCGATTATCCTAAAAAGTCCCCCCATGAGTCAAATTAAGCAAACGGTTCAACAAGTGACAGTCATTGGATTCCATGCTCTCTGCAATATCAGTTTGTTTATATTACCATCTATACTATGGTAAATTAATTCAGAACTATACAAATTATCAATATATGAATCATGTCATTGTTCTCAGTTTTAACCTATACCTCACAGAGATTCATGGCTTTAGTTCAAACTTACATGCTTCTCTTATGTTAGTTTGTGGTGGATTTCATTATGTTGTTTATGCTGTATTGGATCGTGCATATGTCAATCTTGTTTTGTTAGTAAGTTGGTAGACTCACTTTGGGATGGATTTTGTGAATGTGTAATGGATTTTTTTTACTTGGGCAATTTGTGGTAATGGGCTTTATGTGGTTTGGGCTTTTCTGTGAAGTTAAATGTATCCTAATATTTTGATATGATAACGGGCTTTAGCATTTGTAATTAACTTCGCCTTAAAATGGTAAAGAATAGGCTCTAAGTTTTGAAGTGGGGGCTGAGGATTCTGCTAAATGAATTTATCATTCTTGTTTTTTTCTTTAGAAATGAAAAACAGAGTCGATTATTTTTTTAGAGAATTTTTTCTTACCATTGTAATTTTTATCTTCTTCTTCTCTATTACATGCCATTTATTTCTTAATTTCATTTTGAACTTAATTTCTGTCTACGAACATAATTAGTTTTGATTTGATTTTTTTTATTAATTTACAATCAGTGGGAAATTTAAACTCATGACCTCTTGGACATGAATTTTTATTAATGTTGTTGAGCTATATTGGTGTTTTTATTTGATTTGTTAACAAATGGTAATTATAGCTTTTGTTAGGGGAATTTTTCAAAAAGTTGGTTTCCAGTTTTGCCTGAAATTATTTTCAATTTGGTATGTTAGTGTTTGTTTGTTTGTTTTTTTTTTTTAAAAAAAAAAATCTTTGGGCATTCTGTATTCGTTCGAAAATACTATTTTATTAATTAAGATTTTGTGAAATTGTTAAGAGTATTTGAGAATTTATAAGGGAAATGTAACGCAATCTTTCATTGTTTAGTGTTATTTCAGTTCAACATCAGTATCACCGATTTGATTTTAAAAATGATATTTAGCTCTCAATTTATTTGAAAACAGTTGTGCCCTGGATTGGAAGGTAAATTTCTCATTTTTGTCTCTTTGCAATTTCTTTCTTTATTCTTGATTATTAATGTCTACTTAGGTGGACTTTTATGTGTTTATTATATAATTAAGCAGTTGAGTTTATAAAAAATATTCACTTCCTCCTCTCTCCATGATTTTTAAAATTCACCTCCTCCCTTCTCCATGATTTTTAAAATAAAAAAGCTAAAAACATAAAGATGTAGATTTCTTATGAATTGACAGTTAACACATGCACAAGTTTGAGTATTTTATTAATGGGTAAATTTAATTTAGTCTCTATGATTCCATGAAAGTTTAAACTTAATTCTTATGGTTTGAAATCTTTATTTTTCTCATGATTTGAAAAAATATAGAATTTAGTCCCTATAGTTTGAATAAATATAGAATTCTGACCCTATAGTTTGAAGAAAAGAATTATGTTATTCTTAAATCGTAGGCAGATTAAATATGTAAATGTGATGTATGAATTATATTTTTTTTCAATTAATTACGTAACTCACATTTTCATTATGAAAAAAAAAATGCTAACTTACAAACATTAAATACTAAATTCTAATTTTTCAAACCATATCGACTAATTGTAGATTTTTTCTAATAACATCGATTTAAAGTTTAGATTTTGAAACCATAGAGATTTAATTTTAGCTTTCATTAAATCATTTGAACTAAATTTATAATTTATCCTTTATTAATTTTTTAAATCATTTCATTAATTATTTTTAGAGAATTTTTCATGTAAAGTAGGATGAAGAAGGGAGATGAAAAATTGGGGAATATGAATACAAAATTTTATTATAAATAATTAAAAAAAAAAAAAAACTTTCACTAATTGAAATTTGTTGAGTTACTAAAACAATTTCCATTTTTCAACTATACAATTCTGAACTTATTTGTGTGTTTCTAAATTTCAACATTTAACTTCATTTCCCATTGCCTTACAAATGGCTGCCCTCCATGTGTAAAGCTTGCCACTGATTGATCAACTTGAACTCCCCCTCCTACAGCGGAGCTGACTTTCCTCCGCCGATTTGACGACGACGACGACGGTAGCTCCGACGAGCATCGCTTCGACGTGACCCGAACCGGTTCGGGCTCACCGGAGTTGACCCGGAGCGGGAAATTAAGCAGAGCCCTCGAGCCACGCATTCGGTAAGCCGCTCGATCATAAGCTAGAGCCGCATCCTCCGCCGTCTCGTAGGTTCCGAGCCAAACCCTAGCTCCATTTTTCGCCGGGTCCCGAATCTCCGCCGCGAATTTCCCCCACGGCCGCCGTCTTACTCCTCTAAAATGCTTCCCCTTCTGCGGTACAGCCGCGGGGAAACTCGTCGGAAGCAACTCCGGCTCAGACTTCACATCCGGCAATTCGAAATTGTAATTTCCAAGTGACGGCGGATTGAGCGACGGAGCCCATCCGGCTCCGACAGCTTCTCGGAGAACAGCTGCGAGAAGCATATCTTCAGAGTCGTTAACTTTTAGTGGCAAATCGCCCCAATTGTCATCCAGACATGGAATCAGGGTGAAATTATTTGTGGGTTTATCGCCGGAAACAACGACGGCGGCCTCTGATTCGTCTAACAAGTGGCGGCGAATTGGCTCGAGAAAAGCTAAATCCGGCTCTGTCTTAGTGATCTGATACATAATTCCCCTGAACCCAATTTTTGAATTCAGATTTGATTGTGAAATTTTTAGTGAGAGATTGAGAGAAATGATAAGTAATGGATTGAGGTTTGATGAATGTGAGAGGGTTTAATATATAGGTGTGGGATTTGAAGCCTTTCAACTTTTGAAATTAAAGAGGAAAAAAAAAACTTTTTTTCTTTTATTAATATTTTATTTTTTTGGTTGAAAATTGATTTCTGTTAATTTTGGATTTGAATTTTCAGGCTACTGAGAAGTTTCTTTTTGTGCACGTGTTTAAATTTTTATATCGAAATGACGTTATTACCCTTTGGATTATTGTTTATTTCCTTTTCAGAGATGTTTTTGTTTCTTAGTACTTTGGATATGGCATGACATTGGCTATTTTGATTTTACCGCTTTATTTGTAATATAAAAGGAAAGATTGATTTTTTTTTTTTTTTTTTTAATAATGAACTAAGTAAAGATTGAAAAATTTAAAGAAAATAATATATGTTTAGAAAATAAATTTACAATCTCTTGATTACTCTATGATAATGCTTTAATCATAAAATCTTGTAGAACAATAAGATTGTAATTGATTTTTTTTGTATTATAATTGAAATTTAAAGGGGTGTTTGTTTGAAAAATTATGGAATGTTTATTTTGAGTGTTTAGAAATAAGGAGTTATTTTAAATGATTATAATAATAAATTGTAATAATATAAAGAGTGGTTATAAAAACTCGTTTATGAAATTTACATAAAAAACACAAAACAAACCGCTCTTAGACCTTTTCTTTATTTTTTTTTTTACATATAAATAAATAATTATAAATCTAATCTCATTTCATTTTGGGTTGCTTTGTTTTCTATTTATTTCTACAAACATCTTTGTTATTTGATTGCACATCTCTTAGACATGAGTATGCATTTGTGCAATTAAATGGTTGCTTGTATTGGCTCTTAATTATTTAATTAATCATGCCAATGACTAAAATACCTTTAAAAAAAACACCTATTTTTTCTTTCAATTAAAAAGTTCAATTTTTAATTTATATTTTTTATTATATCATTATTTTTCTGGATAATCAAGCAAAGACATTATATTTTACTATGTGAGATTTTTGAAGATGTAACTAAATTCAA
>JBBMEG010000027.1:8065725-8116098 GCA_037832605.1 Cyclanthera cordifolia
TAATATATATGTTGATGATAAAATAATAGAAATTTAAATATTTGTATTTCATTTTCATTTAAGACGTGTTTTGCTACAACCCGATGAAATATATAAATTAATTAAATTAAAAATAATTAATTTGATTGATAAGATATAACTTAATAGGTCAAAGCTAAAACGAGCATAATTCAATTTTGTATTAATAATGCATTGATATTTATTTGATATGTGGTTCGAATGTTTACCACGATATTGTAATCAAAAAAAAAATAAAAATTGACGGGTGAAAACATTGGTTACCATCATACATAACGTTCTCTTATTATTTCTTTAGAGGGTGATTATTAAGTATTTTTGAAAATTGACTTGGAACTAGCACTTAAATGGTAGCAAAACATTGGTTACCATTTATTTTTATTGCACTTTAGTTTTTTTTTTATTGCACCAATTGTCGGTCGGGCTGTACTAAAAGGCCAATCTGGCACATTGTAGGCGTCACCTGGCGGAATCATAAAGTGCCACGTGGTTGACTTGCGTTTTCTTTTTACAATTTTATTAGATTGATTATATCAATTCAAAAAATATATTCAATTACAATTTTAGATATGATAAAATATTTAAATACGTGAACATGATTAATATGTATTCAAAATGATTTTTTTTTTAATTATAAAATTGAGGTGAGAAAATTTGAACTCATGACCACATGATCTTTCAGCGTTCACGAATGTGATTGAGTTATTACTGTTTTTGCATATTTAAAATGATACTAATACCATAATTGTGAATATGGATGATTTTTTTCTTAAAATTTGATGAATAAGTTTGACATCAATTGTAATCAAAATTCAAGGTCTTGAACCATGCTTTTACTTAACATTTAATGCTCCCATTTTATTAAAAAAAAAAAAAGAAGAAGAAGAAGGGGTTATTATACAATTAAAAATTAACAGAAAGGAATAAATTAAAAATAAGTTGGTGAAAAATGAGAGAAAATAAGTCAATACACATGTTAAAATAGGAAGGTGAGAGGGTCTTTCTAGGTTTGAAAATTATGTTGGATATAAATTATATAAAATTACCCAATTGTATAACTTTATTTCAATTTAATTTTTTAATAAAAGTAATTATTGATTGCAAATTTTAAATTGTCTTCCATGGGGGTAGATATTGACTACATAGAATGTCAAACATTTCATGAACAATTTTTTTAATTAAGTTATTTTTATTTATGTTGCCTAACACATGTTGAATTTGCCAAGTTGCCATTTTTAGTATAATGTCATAATATTGTATTCTACTTAAAAATGAAATTATTGCACCACTGATGCTTTCGACATGCTTGAGTTTGTATAGAACATAAATTTTAATTTATTGCATGTGTAAAATGAAGAGAATATAATTGAGTAATTAAATAAAACATGTGAGGGGGAAAATGAATAGACAAAAGAAAACCAAAACAAAAGAAAATTGTGATTGTGATTGTGATGGGCTATTGGTCAATAGTTAAAACAAAATTACAAATTTTTTCTTTTGAAGTGTTGTATACAACTCTTTGTCTTTACCATTTAATTAATATATATATATATATATATATATATATTTATATTACATTAAACATTATAAATTATGTTGAATATAGATCATTCTTTTTTAGGCAGGGTTGAATAGACCACTAAAACTATATTTTATACAATAAAAAATTAGCTTTAATTTAGGAAAATGGCCACATACACCCACTTTTAATTTAACTATTGTAATTATATATATATATATATATATATATATATATTTCATACAAAACAACTTTTTATTAGTTGTTTAAAAAATATATTAGTTGAATTACTGATTAAATGTTCGTATTTTATCATTTCACATAATTCAACTGTTTTATTATATATATATATATATATATATATTTTTGATTTTATTTGCTATATTACATATGGGATATACCAATTTTATTTTATTTTTTCAAAACATCCATTTGAAAATATGAATAATAATAAACCTATTTCTATATTTATGAGGGGAATTTTAATTTTTTTATATTTTTTTTTCTTTTTTGAGATTTTCAAACCAATGGCTGCAGGCGATGGAGAAATCTGGTCAAATCTTGACCAAAACCAATGTGCACTACCCTATCCATTTAACAAGCTGTCCAAACTTTTATTTAATCCTTAAAATTTATTGTTACACGTTCTTAAAAATAGTTAATAGATTTTTTCAAACATTTTTTTAACCTTATAACTTAAAAATTGAGTTATATTTGAATATTTATTTAGCAATTTATTATATTTTTAATTAAAAACAAAACTTACCTAGATGTAGGATGTATAAACTTATTGTTCATATTTGTCACACATTTATTTTATTTTTCAATAAAATTAATATAACATTGAAAAATTAAATAAATGCGTTGTAAATATTTTATCACATGAGCAATAAACATATTCTATCACACATTCATGTGTAAGTAAATATTTCTTTTTAGTTAATTAAGGTATATATTTATTTAAGTACAATGAAAATATTTGAGAATAATAAAAAAAAAGAAAATTACTTATTATTATAATTAAAATTCTTGAACTATAAATTTGTAAATATTTATACATTATTAGTGTGGTTGAACTATACTGAATTGAGAAATTACAGTTTTTTTACTTTAATTCAATTTGCTCTAAATTAAGCTTCATTAGACATCAATCTATATTTCTTTAACCTAAGAAAAAAAAAAGTTTAAATTAGTTTGGTTTCTTATAAGTATTATAACCAAAATAATCATTTTCTACAAATAATAATAATTAATAATTAAGATAATAATTTTTTTTCTGAGAAAATGATAATTAAGATGCATTTATTTTTTTTCAACCTTCATCCTCATAGATACTGGTAAGGAAACTCCAAATTTCGTTCAGTTTTTTCAATTCCTCTGTTTGATTTTGCGTTTTCTGTATTCAATTTTCATTTCTATCTCCAAGTTGAAGGGATCGAGATCGCCAAATTCTCTCATCGATCTCTTTCAGCTCTACCTCTTTGTCGTTCGCATTCAATCAATTATCCGCAAAATTCTGTTCAATTCGCCCCTTTCGACCTTATTTTAGGGTTTATTCTTTGAATGTTTGTTCAATTTTCAAAATCCTTCTTCGTCTGTGCAAACTCTCGATTTGCAGTTTCGTTTCTTCAGGTTTTTCTTGCCAAGACTGGGATCGTTCTGTTCTTTATCTCGCCTTTGTCGGGAGACAAACTGACGCGCAAGGTATTTTTCCCCCCCAAACTTCAAACTCTTTATCCGGGTTTCCACGTTTATTGAAACTTAGTAATTCTACAGCTACTTCTCTTTTGAATTTGCAGGTTTCTTGAATGCTCTTTTGTGAAGATTTTTAGATGATTACTCTGTAATTCTTTGGCGTATTTTTTGCACCGGGCTGGCTTTTAGACACAATGCGTCTGTTTCCACTGAGATCTAGCCCGGACTTTACTGAGGACAAGGAGCTGGGCAGCACTCATACTTTGTTATATCTTAATGTCTACGATCTTACTCCTATAAATAACTATCTCTATTGGGTTGGTGTCGGAATCTTTCATTCGGGTATAGAGGGTATGTAAGTTACATACTTCTTTGCGAGATAACTGTTGTTTGTTGTATATTTTCCTTTTTCAGTGGGAAATTCTGTTTGCAGTTGTGGTAATTTGGTTATCATGAAGATTGGGTAATGAAATGTCATAGTTTTAGTTGCATTGGATTAGGAAGGAGCTGAAATTTGTTGAATTTGTATATTTATTAGTGCCTAGGAGCATATCTTTGAGTTCACTTATTTTTACAGTTATGAGGAAATCGTATATTTAAACAGGAGTTTTCATACTATGATCTATTGCACCTTCATGGGATTGGCACTTATTTGTGATAATTCTGGAGCTTTTTCTTGAAGCATATTAATGAATGATAAGAGGAAATTGTTTGTTAGTTAACTTAGAAATTAGAATATATGAAAAAGTTGAGGATACCATCACTTGATAGTGGTTATGTGCCTTTTAAACTTAGGGGTGTTTGGGCCACCAAGAATGGAGGAGGAGAATGAGAATAAGAATGATTCCGGATATTTGGCCACCGAGAATCATTTCTCCCATAATCACGTTTTTCCAATAACTTTTTATTCTCTTCCTAACTACTTTATATTATTCCTATAGCAACTTTTTATTCTTCCAATAACTATTTTGCACTCACGTCATATTCATTATTTTATTTTCTTCATTATCATTCCCTTCGCTCTAAACACAATTAATTATTCTCCCCATAATCACTTATTTCATCCCAAACACAAACAATCATTCTCCCCATAATCATTCCCTTTCCTATTTTCCTCCTAATTCTCATTTCTCTCATAATCATTCTCACATCCTCCTAATTCTCATTCCCTTTCTTATTAATGTGGAATAGATTCTGTTCATGGTTTTATGAAAAATGTGTTGTTTATGTTTGTGGGTTTTTTTCATATATTGATGTTTACATTGATTTTCCAATCTTTCATTGAGACCAGAATGGAAGAACAAGAGAGCTTGATGTTTATATTTATTAGTCATTTCATGCTTGCTTATTTTGTCATCGTGACGTAACAAGTACAACTAGAGATCAATTGAGTAACTAACTACACATTCCTCAAGTTATGTACATTTTATAATAATGGGAAGATGTTTCCACAAGTATAAACAAATGGAAAAAAAAAAGGAATTTGTTTGAGTTGTTCCAATCAAGCTTGATTGTAGACATATTCGTCAGCTGATGATAAGCATTCTTCCTTTTCACTCGGGGTAAATTTTTTCTTTCAGTAGGTTAAATGATCGAAATAGTCAACCTTGTTTATATCAAAAAGATACAATGGGGGATTAGTGAATGCTTTCATTTGAAGTTTCATTGCCAATCTAGATGTGTTGTTTTTGTTTGCATTTTATCCTGGAATATAATTGTTTTTACTTGATTTTGTACTCAGTTCACGGTATGGAGTATGGCTTTGGAGCACATGAATATCCTTCCAGTGGGGTATTCGAGGTCGAGCCAAAAAGTTGCCCGGGATTTATCTTTCGAAGATCGGTGTTATTGGGAAGCACTGAATTGTCTCGTGCAGAATTTCGATCCTTCATGGAGCACCTTTCTTCAGAGTATCATGGTGACACATATCATTTAATTGCCAAAAATTGCAACCATTTTACAGAAGAAGTCAGCATGCGACTAACTGGGAAATCCATTCCTGGATGGGTGAATCGGCTTGCTCGATTAGGTAAAAACTATTTTCTTCTTCAGCATGATTGGATAACTGTGTATTGGTACATTGAGCATCTCTTTAAGATGTTTCTTGTAGATAGAATAACCAAGTTTTATTTTTTCTAGAATCTAGGGTCAATGATATTTTTGGTTGATTAAGTTTGGGTAAATTATAAATTTGGTCCCTATGATTTGAAAAAAAATTAGAGTTTAGTTTCTATGGTTTGGAGAAATATAGAATTTAGTTATTATAGTTTGGAGAAGTATAGAATTAAGTCCCTATGGTTTGATAAAATCTAAAAGTAGTCCAGGTTATTTGTACAACGTATGCGAATTAAGTACAACATAGATGTTTGATACATGAAATGATGTGTTTTTGTTTAATCAATTACCCACTCACTCTCATCATTAAACACATAAATAACTAACTTCTATGCATTTTATTCACAAAAAATTAAGAAAAGCATAGACTATTTTTTAGATTTTATCAAATCTTAAGCACTAAATTCTAATTTTTCAAACCATATAGACTAAATTGTAGATTTTTTCAAACCATAGGGACTGATGTTTAGATTTTTAAATCATAGATACTAACTTTCTTCAAACCATAAGTACTAAATTTATAGTTTACCCTCTAAGTTTTTACTGAACTTTCACTTGTAAGATTTAAATCTTTGACTGCTCTACTTTGGTCCCACATTTCATGGACATTAACCCGTTACCTCTATAGGAATGGTTAAAATTTTGGGTCGACAAAGAGGTGTATGCAATGCAATATCTTTTTATGGCGTGAACTGTGAGCTTTGATAAAAACGCATTAAAAGTGTGAATAAAATGAATTATTCATAAATTTGTAGTTTTGTTCTGTACTTTATCTACAGTTCTGGATTTTGCGCAAGTCTGTTTAGTTTTGTTCTATTAGTACATTACTACTTTTATTTTGGTTCGTATATATTAGTGTGAATGAGGAAATAGTTATTTCACCTATGGTGCTTTTAACTAGGGGTGATTGGAAAAACCAATAATTAAAATTGGATCATTCGGTTTGATATTTAAAAAATCGAAATATATTTGTTCAGTTTCAGTTCTTGATGGAAGAGCTAACAAAGAATCGAACCAAATATATAAATACTATGAAAAATAAATTATATTGGTATTTAGATTAATTGGAAGAACAAATTTAAATGTGAAATAGAGATCAAATTCATTGTAAATATTATGATTACGTGGTTAATAAAACAATAATCCTTAAAGTCAAATTGAAATGAGACAAAAAGTTGAAAATAAGCCAAATTCTAAATGAAACCAAAACCGAACCGAATCAAAAGAAAGCTGAACCATTGGTTTTTTCCAATGGGACATTGGTTTGGATCCAATTATTAAAAAATCGAGGATATTAATTTGATTGTTGGTTTGACACAAAAACGGAATCGTAATCAGCCATAGTTTTAACACTAACATCGATCCGCGTATAAGTCTTTGTGATCTATTAGCTTATTATTGTGTAGAAAGGCAGACTGCTTTAAATTGTTGTATTTTGTAGAGGGTTCTTGATACTTGCCTAATTATTTTTCTTGATTATACACCATTATTTGGAGTTGCAGGTTCATTTTGCAATTGTCTTCTTCCAGAAAGCTTTCAGATTTCGGCAGTGAGACACCTTCCTGATCGTCCAGCATATTCTGGTATGTTTCTGAATATTTTCTCGCGAGTGTTAAATCTTTTGCATTCTTCACTTAAGAATTGATTTCTTTTCCTTGTTTGGATGACTTCATGAAATTTAGTCTTTATCGTTTTAAAAACTAGAATTTAATCCCTATGATTTGATAAAATCTAAAAAGTAGTCCTAATCTTTTCTAATCTTTAGCGGATTGAGTATGTGGCTGTTAGTTATTTATGTGTCAATCATGATGATAGTGTGAGTTAATAGACTAATTTTCACGTATATAAACTATCATGGAGTGGCTTAGTGGTCAAGAGTGCCTTGTGGAGCTTAAGAGGTGATTGATTCAATTCATGATGACCACCTAACTAAGAATTAATTTTCTACGGGTTTTCTCGACATCCAAATGTTGTAGGTTCAGTCAGTACGTCTCACGACATTAGTCGAAGTACGCAGAAGCTCGCCCAAACAATCACGGATATCAAAAAAAAAACCACATATGTAATTTTTAGCTATCACAAATGACAAGAACTAATTTTTAGATTTTATTAAACCAAGCGATCACAAAGGACAAGAACTAATCTTTAGATTTTATTAAACCATTAAGACTAATGTTAAGTTTTTGAAACTATAGAAAGCAAACTCTAACTTTTTTTTTTTTTTTTCAACTATAGCGATGAAATTTATCATTTATCCTAAATTTAAACTAGCAATGAGGACTAAATTTACTGTTTATTATTATTAAGATGATTGTTTTATTCCATGTGGTGTGCATTTAGATGAGAGTGATGGGTCAGAATCTGTTGCATCTTCTACATCAGAGGAGGAATCAGATCATCATTTACTGATGGCTCCCAATGGGGATGTAGCATTTCTAAAAGAGAAACCAGTGAAGGTAACCAAAGAACCTGTTTAAATTCATTTTCCCTTTCATTCCAACTTCTCTGCCTCTATCTATTTATTGTTTGTATTTGTGTGATATTATATAGAATTGAATGTATCATTTTGATCATGCCACGAAAATACTTGACATCCCCCAATGTTTTTAACTCATATGATGATCATGATAATAGCTTAGAGTTCTATGATGTCAGTATCATTTAGTGAAATATTAAGGTTGTTGAAATGTAATCATATTCATACATTAACTTCTAATTGCACATTATTATCTCACTCAATTTGATTGTCAACCAAAAATAGCAAATTTAGACGGGACAAGCAAGTAAACTAGTTTGAATACTCACGAATATTAAAAAAGACATGCATTAATATCTGAACTGTCGTTGCTGCCACTATTATTTTCTTTGTGCACCTCACATCTAAAAAGAGTCGATATCATTTGAGAACTCATGTTGTGGCTAAAAATCATCAGGTGTTTGAATGGAGAATTTAAAAGTATTTAAAATTGAGAATTTACAAATTCTCTTTTAAAAACTACATTCAAACAAACTATTGTAACTATCAAAATAATACATTTTTAATCGCTCAAAATAACTCATCATTTTTAAACCATTCAAAATAACTCCTCATTTCAAAATCATTCATAATTTTCTATGTCCACCTATGTATATTATTTATTAAATGTAGTTTGATCTTTGATTAATAATTTTATTAAGTTATTAGTTAAAATAAAATTTTAATGTATATGCTTTTTTATCATCTATATATGCAGAACATTATAAACCATTATAAACTTTTCGACATTAATGTGTATCCATGAATCGAAAGAGTTATGAGTTCAATCATTCATCTCGTTATTGAACTAACAAAAATCATTATGAACTCTACCATTAATATTTTATTAAGTTATTATATTGAATAAAAAAGTTTAAAAATTAGTCAATAAATTTGAAATTTATATTAATGAAATTAGATTTAATAATCATAATAATTTTAATACAAGTAAATACAAAATGAAAATTACTTATAGAGAAAAGTTGTTAATTTTGTTAAGAAACATTTTAAAAAAAATTATACAAAGACTAATTTTATTTATTATTATTATTATTTTAAGTTTATGAATTAAAATAGAACATTTGAAAGTTTTTATGAACTCAAATTAATTAAATTTGAAAGTATAGAGATTAAAATTTGACATCTTGAAAGTTTAGATTTCAAAATGAAACAAAACTTAGGGTTTATTGATTCATTTTAACCAAAGTTTTATAATAGTCTAACCTAAAAACAACCAGATAAGTTAATAATTATTCAATTGTTAAATATTACAAAATTGAATAAATTTATTTAAATAAATTGGATTAAAAAAAAAACTTCCTTAGACAAGACAAAGTAACAAAACATTAATAAAAATAAGAGAGTATGTATAAATGAAACATAAATTTTAATATAAAAATTGTTCTATATATATTTATGTATAGTATATATACGTACAACCCCTCTACCAAATCTACATCAAAATAGATTATTTTCATCTACTCTTTTATAAAATCTACATCCAAATAGATTATTTTCATCTACTCTTTTATAAAATCTACATCCAAACAAGCTATTGGCAGCAACGCTTCCGCCAAAATTTACATTCAAACCATTAATTATTGTAGCTCTTCAACGAAAATCTATATCCAAACGAGTTGTTCACTGTAACAAATATATAAAAATCTAAATCCAAACTATCATTATTTCTCATCAATCAAAATAACTTGTCATTTAAATACTCAAACTAACACCTCTTCTAAATATACATTCCTTGGGTTCGGTTCTGCCAACAAAGAAAGAATTTCATGGTTGGGGCTAATGTGCACTGATCGAGACTACAGCTAATGCAGCGGGTGAGTTTAATGCACTTGAAGGCTGAAGTTAGTACTTGGCCGATTTCGCAGCGCGCCCCTGATATTTGCATCGTTGTGCCTGAGCTGTGAGGGCTCTCAGCCACATGGATAGTTCAATGTGCTCATTAGTGCCTAACTCTGAGATGTGGATCATCCAAGGCACATTAGCATGACGTACTTCTCCTGTTCGAACCGGGGTTTGAAACCAAACTTCAGCTCAAGAGCATAGATGAGGCGATTCGAGAGAGGATAGAAAACAGAGTTTCCTTCTTTCTTTCTTCTATTACAGGTGCGGAGCTGCTCGACGGGAGAAGGACCTTGACTAATAAGAAGAGGGAGAAAATATGGAGAGGACGGACCTCTTAAGGTGTAGGAGGAATCGACCAATAGGAAAAGTAGGGGAGAGTGCCCGTTAATGTACTAATCAGGATAAAGTGAGTTGAAAGTATGCTATGTTAGGTAGAAGAGTTTATTTATTTTACATTTATTTTATTTTCCGACTTTTGGACAACATGAGTTGTTTTTACAGTTATTTAAAGTTGTGAAAGTGACGGTACATATTATGTTTTTGAAAAAGTCACTACATATATTCAATACTAAAATGTGTTATATATATAAAATTATATACAGAGGGTACCATTATTTCTAAATAAATGAGAATTATATATCGATTTTCATGATTGATTTCGTGACATGGTGTTAAACTGAATTACCATCAATTAATAAAATCAACTTATACCAACCAAAAAAAAAAATTTTAACAATATTTTGACATGACCAAAATATTGATTTTCACCTGCATATATCTTCTATTTTATTTTAAATTCAAAAAGTAAAAAAAAAAAATTAAATAAATAAATAAATATATATATATATAGAGTTCATATTAGACCACATAGAAGCACATCAATATAGGTCATTATTTCTCATTTGGTGTCAGCTAATGGCTTTTAAAATTTCATATTTATCAATTAAATATTGAATCAACTTAAATTTGGTTTTGGTTGTTTAATAAACACCATCAATTGAATTTATCGTTTCTTAAATTTCAGAGTTTTATTTGACCACGGAATTGAATCGACTCCCAATAATTCATTACATAAAGATTTTAAATATAAATTTATGTGAAGAGAGTTAGCAAAAAGTATAGATCAATAGCCCAAGCAAAGACTACACCTAATTAAGTCGCGAGAGTTATGTTAGGTTATAATTTTATAAGTTTTTTTAGATAGACGATTTTTCAAATAGACTAATTTTTCATTCAATTCAACTTAATTCAAATCAAGAATTCTATTGTATATAAGTATGAGAATAATTAACAAGATATATTTTTAACATGTCAGTAGAGAACATACTTACAAAATATTTTACTTATATTTGAGTTTAGCACAGTAATGCAAATTTGATTTATTCTCAATTCAAACTATAATATATAGGTTGAGTTGGGTTAAATCGTTTAGATATATTGAATTGACAAATTTAAAAATTTATATTAGTTCAAAAAAGAAAAGAAAAAAGTCCCACTAAACTCATCCAAACGTAGGACTTAACCCTAGAAGAAGGAATAACATTGACAATGGAAATTCAAAAGGAAATTAAAGACTGTAATACAAATGGACAGCAAAAGAAAAAGAGAGAAATATTTATAAAACCTTGCACACAAAGCAAACTAAAGTCACTTGAGCTCATAGAAAAAAAAAAAAAAAAAAAAAAGCGAAAAAGAAAAAGAAAAAAAGCATAAATAATTAGTTTTTAATGTAACTCCCACAGTTAAGAGAGGTACATGAATGACCTGAGTCCACATTGATCTTTGGATAGAGTCTCATGATTAAGATAGGCTTAAAAAAATTAATTTGTATTACCTATATCAACAAAGTGCACATTCATTTTCAGTGGTACAATCGTAAGAACTTTACAATTAAGCGTATTTAGTTTAGAGTACTAGTAGTTAACGTGACTGGGTCACAAACGGGAAGAGATTCATTTTTTTTATTCTAAATTTTGTTTTAATTTTTAAATCGAATACTTTTGTACAAAAATATGAATATTGGGTTTAGATAATAAAATAAACCTTTTTCAAATAGAGGAGAAGTAATTCAAATTCATGGCTTTTGATCCTATTGCTGATTTATTGGCATAATCAAATAAACTAAGAAATTTTATTCGAAAAAAACAACAGGTGACGAAATAGTTAATTTCCTCAAGAAAGAAAAAAACCAATCAAAGACATAATTCTTAAGCCTAGTAATGAAAATAAAATCATATTTTATTATTTATCAAATAAGCCAATAGCTAGTTTAATAATACAACTCAAGCATATTCTCATGAACAAACATGACTAGAATGAACATAGATTACACAAGAACTATGCAATTATCATAAGAAACAAGATCAAACTGACAGAGGAATAATACAAACATGAATTTAGATTAGACAAGAATCATTACCGTACTCAATGCCACCGTTGTTTTTATCCTTGCTGCTATGGTTTCATCCACACTCCATTGGCATCACAGGGGCAGAAAGTAACTCTTGGACATTGTACTTTCTGTAAGTAACTCAAATTCGGAAACATTTTCCGTAGTTCGCTCCAATCTATCTTTAATTCTTTCATGTATTTCAGACGAACAACCTCCGCTTTCCACTCGCCATTCCCGAGCTCTGTTAGGTTCCCTCCTCTAATGTAGAGTTTCTTCAGGCTATTCAATTTTGAAGGATCTAGAATGGGTAGCTCTTTCTCTGGCAGACATTGCAAATCAAGTTTCTCTAGCTCCTGTGGCAGATTCCATTTTTTGCTAAGTTTTCTGCCGGTTTTCTCGGTTGCTTGTGGTGTCATGTTTTGTACGTCCGATGATGAATTGCCCGATGGTGGCTCATTCACTCGTCCTCCTGCCCCCCATGCAATCGAGAGACTTCGAAGCTTACCATGCTTCCCGAGCTCTTGGAGAACATGTAGATCCGTTTCATCAGGAAAATCCTGCCTGTTTATGTTGATGTTCAACTTCCTGAGCTTCTTTAAGCCTTTCAAATCATTAAGATTTGACCTTCCTGTAACAAATCCCTTCAGGACTTCCAGTCGAGTGAGCTTAGATATGCTCTTCGGCATTTGATCGAGCATATAGCAACCGGAGACATCCAAATGTGTAAGCTTTTCGAGAGATCCTATGCCCTGAGGAAGTTTTTCCAGATTGAAACAAGATTTCAAGTCTAAAACCCTGAGGTTACTAAGTGTTTTTATGGAATTTGGAAGCTTATTGATCCAGGAAATTCCTTGGAGGCTCAAAAGCCTCAGATTCTTCATTTTTTTCAAACCTTTTAAGAACTCATAGCTTTCAACCTCAATCTGCTGCTCATCAACTGCACTTTGCCACCTGCCTAAGTAAAGAACTTTGAGGTTCTTCAGCTTTAGCAACCACTCCACGACTTTTACAGTTCTCATGTCTACAACCCCCTTCTTGGCCAACCATTCCAATGCAGAGTCAGGGAAAGGTTGGCTAACATTGAAGATTGATTCAATTGTTTCTTCAAATTTCTGATTCGTTGCCCCCTTCTTCGACGCTTTTGCATTCATTGGTAGTGTTGTACCCGTAGGCGAATTCGCATTTGTTGGTGTTGTCATCCCCGTAGGCGCATTCGCATCTGTTGCTACTGTTGTACCCGCAGGTGTCATCGTACCCACAGGCGCCTTTGCATCCGCTGGTGCCATTGGCGCAGTGGGTACCTTTGGCGGATTAGAGCCTCCCCCCTTCACCAGAAAAATCCTAACACAGTCAGAAGATTTACTAATTGGGTTGTTCCCACGATCATAATCCAAAAAACAATTTTGGGCCAGTTTAATTGCAGCAGAACGAACAATAGGGGGCATTCTAAATTTCTTTTTAACCATCTTCTGATCTTCTTTCACGGGCACAAGCAAACCCTTCTCAGCAAATTTCTGAAGAATCTCACCTGTTCGACTTTCTGGCGTTATCTGAGTTGAAAGATCCAAACAATCTTCTCCAATCCACCAATATGTAAGAAAGCGTTTCTTAAACACTAAATTTTCAGGAAACACAGCAAAATACAAGAAGCAGTTCTGACAATCACGTTCTAAACCATTGTAAATTTTCTGAATTTCTATAAAAGCAGGACTCTCGTCGAACACCTCATGGCCGAACAAATTTGGAAGCCTGAACTCATTCTGCTTCGCCGTTCCACTTCCCTTGCCAACCAAATGTGCGGTGGTTCCAGCCAAGGACAACTTCTTGAACGAAGGAATCTGGAACATCAACGTCTTCATATCCTTACTAATCGCATCAAGAAAACCCTCATTTAAGTCATTTACCGTCCTTGAATTCTCTTTGATTCTTTTGATAACCTCCTCGAGACTGCCTTCTATGCTCCGAATCGGTTTACTGAGTTTCTCGCCGAGCTCTTCTGTTGTCTTCAACGCCCCCTTCAAATGCTCGATGTTGACCAACAATTTCTCGAGCTTGGGGTTTTGATTCGGCTCGGTGCTAGCAGTAGTTTCGACAAGGTGATCTTGAGACACTTCTATCCGATCGCCGGCGGTGGCAGTGGTGGATTCTCGGAGGGCAGTGAGAGCTTCGTGCAGTTTCGACAGCGATTCGATCATTCTGGGAATTGTTTTTGGAGATGAAGGAGGAGATTGGGAAGCCATTGCTGGAGAAAAGCTCTGGGAAGTTGAGATCTGAAATTTGTTCCTACCTCGGTGATGAATGATCGGAGAAAATTGAAATCTTTAACGATACGAATAGGCAGCTTGCTGACAAAAGCCGCATATAATTCGGATTTTTTTTTTTTTTTAAATGGGTTATAATAAATTAAAAAAGCTTCAGCTTGGTTCGTTATCTTGATTGAACATGATGATGCTCTTAATGTTATCACTTCCATCTCCGTAGATTCTTAAGATCTGTCTAGGTGATGTGATCAATGAATCATTGATCTCACAACTAGAATGAGTGTTCTTTTCTTCACCCATGTCAAAAGACATTGTAATAGAGTTTGTGTGAGGAGTTCCGATTTGTATGGTTCTTATCTGTAGTTTGACAGCATTTGTAATTATTTTTAATATTCGACTAACTTCGTAAATTTTTTTCATTTTAAAAGAAAAAATACTTATAAAATAGGCCTATACAAACAACTAAATTTATTATGAACAAGAAATTATGTCATCAACATTTTAATTAAAGAAATTACCGCGCATAGTAATTTTTGTTCACTTAATTTAATTATAACTTTTAAAATTAATAAATAAATAAAATAGTCTTATCTAGCAAATTTTCATTCATATTTCAATAAGTTTAATTTTATCAATATTTTCTGCGAATTGATTGAAGACTATCAACATCAGTTCAACTACTATTGAAGACTATCATAACTACTGATTAAGACCATCAACTGAATTTATAGAAGCGAGGATATTTTAGTCATTTTATATAAATGATTCATTTTTGTGCTATACATAAAATATTTTCAAAATTCTGCTACACATAGAGTTTTTTTTTTTTTCTTTTTTTTAAATAATTGTGAGCATCATTGGCAATAGAGTATAAAAGTTAAACACTCCACTGATTTTTCCAACGTAATCTACTTGTTAGGCAAAGTTAAAGAACTTGAAATGGGGGGTAGTGATCAGAAGGCAACTGCAAGGCAATCGAAGAAGAAGGAAAAATGGATAATCAAAAGGGAGCATAAAGTAAGCAAAGAGGATGCATGTGAATATGTGAGAACAGTGAAGGAGACGTTTGAAAGTGAAGGCCACAGAGAAAAATATAATGAGTTCCTTCTACTTATCAAAAATCTCAATGACAATTATATCCCTTTTTGCCAATTCGAGTCTTCCATCAAGGATTTGTTTCAATCGCATCCGGATTTCGTTAGCGGTTTCAACTTGTTCTTGACTCGACAGTATCACATCGATCCCGACACTGCTACTCCTTCCTCGTCGCCTTCTTCTACTTCTTGAATATCCATTTCTCATGAATCTTTTTATGTTTATTTCTTTCCATTGTTGGGTGTTCATGGTTATTCTTGTTTTTTCTTTTCTTTCTTTATAAATATTGGTTTATGATTCTTGAGTGAATCTTTGAGATCCTTTCTTTTTGTCTTCTTAAAATGGAGAAAATGATGAATGTTCTTCTTCTTGGCATCACATGTTTGTAGAAATGACAGTGAATGAGTCTGTTTAGAAATGGCAATTATTTGATTAAAACAGTTTTTTTTTTTTTTTTTTTGTAATTACGTTCTTTATGACATCGTTTCATATGTCATTACAATTTTGTATATTGCAACTCAAAAATAGATGGATAAAATGCCATTTTGATTTATTTTATCTGTCTTCCTAATTTCTTCCCTAATTTTAATTCTTGTTTCTTTTTAGAAAAAAACTTAAAATTATTGTAAATTTGATATTTATATTAATTGAAATTGGTTAACATAGTCTAACATTTATGGACAAAGATGATAATTGTTTTAAAGCAAAAATAAAATAAAAATTCTATAGTTTAAAGTTTTTTTTATTCAAATTCATAGATTGAATTTCAATCATTGAGAAAAACAAATCTCAAAATCTAGAGATTAAAAGGGACCATAATAATGTTTTACCTTAAAAAAAAATTGCAATCTGGGATGCACCATAGAAATTCAACAACAAAATGACCAAAAACAAAATTTTAAGCAAAATTCAAGAGCTAAAATGAAATTAACAGAGCCAGGTCTCATGACTAAGATAGATATAATATTCATAACAGATGGAGAAAACCACATTGCTTGATTTAGTAAATCACTCCAATTATCATGGCAACAAGCATATTAAATTCCATAAGTTGATAATGGAGCCTGGAGCCTGCAGTCTGCTAAGAAGAATGTGTATTCAAGAAAAGCTCAATCTTATCAAGGAGTAAAAAACCACAAAAGCTTGCTTCTAAATCAAACAATGACAGTTAAAGATCAGAAATTGAAAACATTACCAACTAACCAAACCTACCAAACACACACACACGAACTGTTTTAGTAGTTACCCCTCCATTCTCCAAGACTGATGCTATTGATTCTCCGCTAGTATGGACGACGACACATCTGCCAACCAGACTAATAGTTCAATTAGCATAGATGTATACTCATGACCAAGAGCTTAAGAGTTTGAATCCATCAACCTAGTTATCGTTGAACTAAAAAAAAGCAACCACGCTTTTTAATTCTAGATGAACTGACATGTAGGCAGTGGAGTTGAGAGTACTAAAGTAAATGTGGAGAGAATGATTTGCAATCTGGGTTGTGATGATTTGCAGACAACAAAGAAAGAACAAAGGAGAAGAAGCTACATCTAGAATCCCAATTTCAATTGATCAGTTGGACCCAAATTCAAAAGAAAACAAAATGCAGCAAATCCTGCATTAGGAATATCAATTAAAACATCGAACAACAATTATGTTCTTTTTCTTCGCTCTACAATATTCGGGATAATCCCGCCATTCTTAAACCAGACACTGGGAGACATCGAAAAAAATGGACACACGAGAAGTGTCTAAAAATTAATGTCACATGTGAGTCTCGAACCTAAGACTTTGAAGGAGGCATACTTTCAAAGTCCAAGACTTCGACTATTGCGTCACCCCTAGGAGACAATTACGTTCATATTATCTATCATTGAGAAATTCAATCTCTACCAAATAAGTCCTCGAGGAATAGAGCCAACCAACCAAAGAGTAGATCTGAATGTTTCTCAAAACTCATAATCCAAGTAATTAGAGTCTTTAAGCCTCCGCTCTCTTGAACACTCTCAATTAATTTCTACCTACTTTCTAACAATATTCCCTCTATTTACAACCAAATACCATAACAAACTTCCTAAATCTTTACTAATAAATCTATAACAATATTCCTATCATCTAACATACAAGGAATATAGAAAATAAATCATTTATCACCATAACCATAGAGACAGATTGGAAGTCATGCAAATGTGTTAACTACAACGAGGAATCATAAAGGAAATTCCTAAACGAAAGTAGTCTAGCTTCACAAACACACATACATGCAGAACACAGCAGAATAGAGAACAAAACGTCAACCCCAGAGAACAACTTTGAGATTTGTGGAGTTTTCAGACCCAAATTATGGCTACAATAACTGCTTACCATTTTTTTCAAAATTTTGAAAATATGTTACCTCACTACCTCAGTTGCTGAAGACCATCACATACACAGATTTGAGTATCAGGAAAATGTAAAAAGGGAAAGCCAAGGTATGCAAAGGGCGTCCAAGAGAAAATATGGCATTGTAAACATTAACAAAATTGATGATCAGATATCCCGGAGGCCACATAATATTAAAAATGATGCAGAACTTGCAGGATTTCTCAGCATGGTAATGACAAAAAGGCTTTGGTGGAAAAATGACCCGCAGGCATGCAATAGAAACGAAAATTGCAAAACATTGAGAAGGAAGGATAGAAAGTATCACCATCAGCATATGCGTGAGAGTTCTATCTGAAAAAATAATGCACAGCTACAAGATACATAAATCGCAAAAGAAACCAAGCTCTTGATAATCTAGCCCCCAGCAATCTAGGGAAGCCTGTCAAACATAATATTTGATCAACTATATGAATTGTTCAAACGAGTAATAAAATTCCGTACTATATCGCCAACAAGAGCTAAGCTCAACTAGCATTAAGTACAACCTGATAACCAAAAGGTTACGTGTTCGAGTCCCCAATCTCCCGAATAAAAAAAGTCCATACTATATATCACAAAAGGCTTAAATGACAAAACCTTATGATAAGATTCAATCAACTTACTAACCTCTGCATTCATGTTACATGATAGAACTACTCAGACCAAGACTAACACTAAAACTTGCTCTTTCGTCAAACCAGAGAGATTATTACCAGTGGGAAAAACAGCATAGAAAAGTTGGATTTCCTTGTTGTCGATTTGTATTGTAACTTGATTTCTTCTTCCTAGAAGTAAAAGCATACCTCCAACAAGGGTCTCAAGCAAACTATTCCAACTTCAAAGATGAGAAAAATCATCGTCATCGTGTCTATCTCTGCGACAACAGAATTCAAAGCGTGTGGGAAACGAAAAAACTCTAGTTTGTCAAGTTTGACGAGCAAAATCAAAGAAACTAAGAGAGATTGATGCGCCGTCGAGCTCAGATTTCAATGAAATGACAACAGACGAAATTGCATTTAATTATGAGCAAGGCGAAAATTCTTTAGGGTACCTTTGCCGGAGAATCGGCAATACGATAGGCATCTGCAGTAACTCCGACCAACCACAGTCCAGGAAATACGCTCTGAGAAACGAACATACAATTAAGAATCAAGAAAGAGAATAACAAAACCATTTCAGTACAGACAACAAATGGTGAGAAATTTCAGGAAAATCCATACATCGAGTTGCTTCTGAACATTCTTAGGTCTCTTCTTCGGCCGGCGAGAAGGTCTAGATCCAGTCATGATGAATATATCTTCTTCAATCTCATCTTTCGACAGAGCGATCCAGAACTTCTTCTTCTCCTTCTTCTCTATTCTATGCGACTCTGTAAATCCTCTCAACCGGAGCGATTTCGGATGCAGATTCTCCCCTTGCTGAGACGCACCAGCAGCGGATGAAACAGCTCCATCATGTTCTTTCAAGTCTCCTCCATTCTTCAAATCACTAAAACCTCTCAATGACAGACCCTTCCGAGGCCTGAGATTCCAAGGCTTCTGCATTATTTCTTCCCCTTCAGCTTCTTCACCTTCCCGCTTCTGCTCCTGAACAACTCCATCTCCAACTTCACCTTCAGAATGCTTCGCGGATTTATCTCCCAGTGAGCATGGCGAAAACGTCAATCTGTTTCGAACGGTGCGCGATCCAACTCGAAGTCGAGGCTTGGAGTCTGCTTCAGACTCCGGTTCGGAATGATCGACGGCTGGAGATGAATCGCCGCCGCTGCCGCCGATTGCCCGTCGAATGCGGTGATTACTGTTGGTCTGGTTCTTCCCACCCCATTTCAGAAAAGGCAGAGCGAAATTGTGCAGAGGCTGAGACTTAACCGGTCCCGTAGCCATTGAAAATCCAACACACTCCACAATCTATATCTACAAAACGTCGTAAAGACACAGAATACTTCTTCCTAGGCGCTGTTCTCGGAAACAAACTTCGTAATCTGTATCTACAAAACGCTGTAAGACGAACTCATGCGACTTTTGGAGATCAACGAGCCCTGATAAGAGATGATCGTCGAAGCTCGATGGAACCGCCGTGCACGGAGGAGACGGCCGAAGAATAAGAAAATAGACGGAAGAGTTTTTTTTTTTGTTTTTTTTTGGCGTGAAACTTCCTTATGGGCTTAGTGTTCGCTTAACATACATAAGCGACTCAAAGACGCAGTTCGTTCTGCATCCGCGTTTTTTCGCCTTTGATTTTACGATTGTGCCCCTTTCGTTTTATATTTACGAATTTTATTTATTTATTAATTTATTTATTTTCAAAGAAGAAACATTCAATTAACTAGAGTAGCCATTACAACCTATCCTCCTAACAAGGCCAAACCCCTAACGAGATAAACTTCTATTGACACACAAGATTGCAAACTACACTTTGGAAGGTGGCCGACCAATTACATGACTAATAAAAATATATTTCTTCATTAGAAACCATTTTAATCGATCGAATTTGGAGATTTCAAAGAAGGCTGAAATAACGTCATCCAAATTATCAAGGTTGACTTTTGATGCACATTCAGAAATAACTGTTGGAATACATAAGCTACTCAGGTGTTTGATCGCACCATAAATAAAACATGAGATAATCGATCATAAGATGAATTGAAGCTTACGACCAAAATAGATCTATAATAAAATATCTTTTATCCACAAGTTCCACCAAATAATGAACCAATTGAATATTGCAGTCACTTATACTAAATAAAGACAAACACGTTCACACTCGACCTTACAATAATAAGCCAACGCATAAACACTACTAACATCAAATAAACGTCACCATCAGTATCGTTAACAAAAAGAAGCGAAAACTCAAAATAAGATGTGTGAAACAGAGTGTGATGACACTAGTGAATTTGAACCGGGTTAAATACTCGTTCGATTCAACTAATCCACCAATTCGATACATATATCAAACAAGATCAACATAAACATAATAAACCTCTTTGAACCAAACTGGTTCAAATGAGTCGGTCTAGATATTAATCCGATTTACTATAATACCTTTACACTAACGGTAGTAGCATGAGTGACAATTTTCTCAATAAGACCAGTTGTCACTCTATACAGCTCCACGAAAATTGGTCTTTCTCAAGTCTCAGTGTGACTATTGTGTCGTCATTTTTAATATAATAACAGTGTCATTGATGCTCATCTTTTTCGTTTCCCCTTCAACGACACCTCATTAAGCAGTTCTCATTCACCTTTTTCATCATACGGTAAACTCTAATATAATAAGTGGAATTGAATGCATGATGACTTATGGTGAATTAAATGAGAATTGGTAACGGGGCAACCCTATTAGTGCCAAGCCATCCCGAGCTTCATGAGTAGCGTATATGGGGCAACCCTATGCAGGGCTAAGTCAACCTGAGTCTTCAACATATAATCTATTGTGACATGGGCATCGTTGATTCCAGGATAAGCCTATCAGGTATCATTGTGTAATATGGAATGTGGACTTTCATAATAATGTGCAATCATGAAACTATTAGTACTACGCGATAGGCAATGAAAAGGCATTTGAGTCATATGTGTAACATATTAGCCTAACATGAATCTCAAGTACAGCTTGTCACAATAAGATAATCATAGCACGACATAACTATTCAAACAGACAGGCAAGTGTTAATCAATGAGTACTGTTCAGATCACCTATTTATTTCACCCAATTTATTCTAGACATGCTAGTAATTTATCCATTGAAACATAAGTTAAGGTTATAGTTTCCTTACCTTGGCCGATTTCCACCAATTACGCTTAGAGATGCCCGAACCACAACTCCTGGAAGTCTCTCTAACAAAAATTGATCAATGTAGGGTCAATGAGTCAAAACTAGAACTTAAGACTATCAAAATCGGACTCAGAACATTGAAATTATCCGAAATAGTGTATCCATCAACTTTCTGACGACAGACGACGATGACATGTGAAGGGGACGACGATGGCGCGTGGATCTCACGTACAAGGTGCAGACGCTACAATAATTAAATGTGTGACATGCGTAGATTTGTGAAACTAAGACTAGGAAGGCGCGTCGTCAAGTTTGGGAGACAAGCTGGCTCGGGCGACATGATCCTCAACTTTGGATTGGTCAAGTCAGGCTCGGGGACAATGGTGCAGAACAATACAAGTTGAGATACAATACAAGAATAATTAACGGAAAGAAAATTAAAAGGACATATTAAGGATATCATGTTATAATCGGGAAAAAATAGTAAAGGCTCGAATTCTCAAATTCAAAACACATAAATAAATTTGAATTTGATTGTAAAGTCTTATTATCCAAAAATATAAATACACATCCAAACATGTTATTTCAAGTACAATTATTCAGAATAGCTCCTTCTACTTATTAATGTCATCTATTTACAAAAAAAAAAAAAGAGTTATCAACTCGTTATGTATAATTACAAAAAATAATTACTTATTCTAAATACTCACGTAAATATGCATCCAAACACCTAAAAATTACTTTTCATGCCATTACTATCCTAACATCCATATACTTAAAAAAATGTACTAAAAAAAATCCATAAATGTTTGGTATGAGATTTTAGACTAATATTTCAAATTAATATTTACTAAATACTCTTAAAAAGGCTACGTCTAAACAATTTTTTTATTGCAATCATTATTAATCATTACTTCTAAATACTCAAAATAAATCTTCATTCTAAATATTAATTTTAAATACTACATCCTTAGCAAACTTTTGAGTGCAATCATTAATTCTAAATACTCAAAATAAATTATCATTTTAAATACTAATTCTAAATACTTTGTTAAACAAAAAAAAAAATCTCAATACTCTTAATATCTCAATACAAACATCCCTAAAAGATGTGCGGCTTTTGTGGTCGTAGAAAAAAAAATAAAAGGAAAAAAAAAAAATATATATATATATATATATTTCTTTTTCCTAAGAGAATAAAAATATCCAGAAACGTGAATAGTATGCCAAGTATTCCGTGGACCAAGCATACAAATAAAAGGTAGTGGACAGGAAAATGGGCCTAAATCCACAAAACGACGAAGCCCAAAATGGAAATCCATTAAAACCCAGGCCCATTTTATTTTCCGATTCGACAAAATTTCTTCCGGGATTGACTGGCTGGACAATATTTTTCTTTTTTCTTTTTCCCTCTTCTTCCCCTGAAAAGCCCTCCAAAATTACTGCACATGGAACTTGGTAGCTACAAAACCTTCAAGCCTCTGTAATGGCTTCGTCCATAGCGTAGCCCTAGCTTCAACTTTTTCACTCTCACTCGCTGTCCACAAGTGTTGGTGTGATTTTTTCGATTCTGCATCCGCTCAATGGACAGACAAATTAACGGTCACGCCGTTCCTTCGACATCTACTAATGGCAGGGAAACTTCAGCGTCTACTTCTTCGTTTATGCGACCTGATTACAGTAGCCGATCAGTACAGGTACTCTTCTATTTCTAGTAGTTGACACATTTATGGAAAACCCTAAAGGTTTTAGTTAGCACGGTGGAGAATTCTCATTTCTTGGTGGTTTGATTATTCTTGTCGGAAGCTACGGCGGAATTTCAAAATTTAAGAGTTTCTGATGTAGAGAGTTGAGCGACTTCTGCTTAGAACTTCTCAAGTCGTGTATTCAAAGTTATTTGACATTCTGTCGGTTTTTTTAGTTTATAGATTTGATTAATACATGGTTATTCTAATGTATTTGTCTGGCCAGACGTTGATTTTTTATGTCTATATATTAGGTGTTGGACTGATTATTTTTTTCCTCACCGAAATGTTTTGCTTATATTTTCAATTATAGGAAGCGCTGAAGCATCTGGCTTCTATTGATCTGAGTGAGTTATGCAATGAAGCAAAAGTTGAGCATTGTCGAGCCACAAGAGACTTGAGAAGCTGTGGACGGGATGTTCAGTATGTGTTGAATTCATGTGGTCATGCCTCCTTGTGCGAAGAATGCTGCCAACGCTGTGATATTTGTCCGATTTGTAGAGTCCCAGTTCCGAAAAGCAGTGCTAGAACCCATCTTCGTCTCTTTTACGAGTGTGTTGAAGCTGGTCTCATTCCCAAGAATTCCAAGGAGAAGGCTCCTGATGAAGAAGATGGGGAGAATAGAATAACTATGGATGTTCATCGCTTGTATTCCTTATTTGATGTTGCCCTTGAAAATAACTTGGTTTCTCTAATCTGTCACTGTATCCTTTGCAGCCTGATTACTTTTCTAGCATTTCTCGTGGATGTCACCCAGTTCTGTTGTTGTTGCCTTTTCAACTTATTTCACTTTTTTATCTTTTGCATGAGTGGCGTTAAACATTCCAACAAAGTTGCAAGTCCTTTAGAAGAAATTCACCTATAATGTTACTTCATTAACTTGAGTTTTAATTCTGCTGACTTATTAGTTATCTTGATGTTTAAAATTCGTTAATTCCTTTACGATAAGCTTTCAGATGTTACAGATGTTTGTATGGATGAGAGTGCTGTGTCAAGTGACCCTGTCATTGCATTTTTGTTGGATGAAGTGGTCGTGAAGGATTGGTGTAAGCGGGCCTGCAGGAAGATTATTACAAAACTTCAAGAAATATGTAAGCTAAATAATGAAGCTTTTGATGCCTCATATCTTATTGTAGCCTGGGTACTCAATGTTTTTATATTTGTGTATTATTCATTTTATTTTAGATAACTCTGGTGCGGAGGGAATGCGATCTAGGTTGGGCTTACTACTTAAGTTTTCGGTGCTGCTTGCTGGCATATCCAATGTGCTCGAAGTGTTGGACTCATCATTTAGAAGTTCTCATTCAGCACAGCTTGAGGACCTACACAATCTTCACGAGGGCATATTGAAGATTAAGCAGGTTCATTTTCTTAGGAAGTGAATTCTTATCAAGCTTCAAGCATCACGTTCTCTTGCTTTTTTCTCATTTATATAAACTTATGCCATAGATCCTGGCTTTCTTTAAATAAAATATGCTCTGCCGTTCAACTATCTCATATGGCATTTTAGTAGCCGAGGTCGCTTATTCATGATATCTGCCTTTGTTTATACTTTTTATGTAGATGTGCTTTCTATTCAGTTGTAGACTATTGATTGAAAGCATGCTAATGTTGTTGATATGATAAGATATTCTATCTTCCAAATTGTTCTCACACTTTAGGAAACATATAGAATTTTACTCAAAGTTATTCTCTCTTTTCTCTCCTTGGTTAGAAGATAATATCACAACTTTGTGGATAGAGATCAATGTCCTCTTTAATTTTTCCGTCACGTGAATAGAGATAAGAAAAAGTGGACATCCTTTACTGAAGAAAATTAAAGCAATTTTATTGGTTAGGAGACATCAGTTCAGAAATCATCCATTGGTCCCCAAGAGGAGAAGTCTCAGGTTTGAAACTGTGTGCTTAATTCTAAATTCCTTGGTTGTCTCCCAGGTAGCCTTGGAACGGGTGTGGGTTGGACACGGGTGCCCTCGGGTGTGTAGTTGGATGAAGCTCTCATTCCTTGATTATCAATAAAAAAAATTCATCCATGATGTTTTACATGTGGGTGATATCTTTTGATCACTCTTCTGTTATGTTTACCATAGATGTTATTCATCAATTTTATTTTTCATTAGATAAGTAAATGTAGGAATTCATAATTCATCTGGAGAGAATAGACGTTCATCGATCAAAATATAGTGGATGTTTTTGTTTTCTGAATTCTTATATTTTGTAGGTTTAAAAATCATACCATTAAAGTAAAATTAGATTATTTTCTCATAGTGCTCTGTTTTGATCCCAACTTTGAAATAGTAAGTTTGGGGCTCAGTTATTTGTGGATGCATATTTCCTATAAAAGTGTTACAGCAAGAAGTTAGAGACCAGAATTTTAGAACCTTCTGCAGTAATTACTGTTACTTTTTCTCAAGATAGTCTTCATGTTATAATGTTGTTTGGTTACAATTTCTTTTACCAGCACATGGAGATTATGATGTGGTGCATAAGGCATCAGTTTTTGGAGAACGTTAGGTCCTGCCATTCTAGCTTCACATCATGGCTTACTGCTGTTTGTGAAAGGAAATCTGCTGCTATCAGTCGATCTTGGCCTGATGCTATAGATGACTCTGCTGATTCCAGTGGTCTGGAAGGATCTTTGTTCATTGAAGATGCTCTAGGGAATCTTGGTATTGAGCAGTGGTACTCCTCAGATGTAGATGGTTTAGAAATTGCATCGTTGGAAAATGATGGGGCCCCAATTATCTTCAGATCTAAGATTGGTGGGAGCTCAGGATGCTACCCATTTGAAAATCTTCGAGTTGCTGTTGACGTTCTTTTTCTTCGTGGAAATTCTGATGTAGTGGTTGCAAAGAAAGCAATTGTATCCTTCTTACACATCTATTTCATTTTCCATATAAGTTATATTATAAATTTAGCTTAATATATTCCTCTTTTGTTTCTCCTTAATCTATGGTAGCTTTTGTATTACTTGTTTGACCGTCACTGGATGTTGCCTGATGAGAAATGGAGGCATATTGTTGAAGATTTTGCAGCTTCTTTTAATATAGCACGACATTCTATATTAGAATCCTTCGTCTTTTATCTCCTAGATGATCATACAGATGAAGCTCTGCAGGTAACTTCTGTGTAATCTGTCTCCTGGTTGTCTTCATTATCTTTTAGTTTCACGTTAGTTTTGCATTGGTTATTCAAATTCTCAACATTATGGTCCTGCCACTTATTATTATTATTAGTATTATTTTCATAGGATTTATGTTTGATCTAACCGATTTATGATTGATTAAGAACATCTTACCGGTGGTTGTAGACTTGTGGTTCAATATATAGGGATGGAACAGTATCATCCTTGAAATACTTCTAGAGCTAGACAAGTCCTATAAAATTCTGCCAATAGTATATAATGTGTAGCTGCCCCATAGAGTTTTTTTGGTTTTGGGTTTCTGGAAGGCCTATTTCTTAACCTTTTTCGTAATGTATGATGATTATGCCTTCCTTACATTTTGTATTCTAACTTTTACTTGTAAATGACACGATGTAGGAAGCCTGCCATCTTCTTCCAGAGATCTCAGGCCCAGCAACCCATCCTAAGATAGCACAAGTTTTGTTAGAACGGAAAAACCCCGATACAGCTCTCATGGTTTTGAGGTGGTCAGGGCGTGATAGTATGTCAGTCCCAGTTTCACTCGTGGAAGCTGTAACTGGTGTCCGAGTGAGAGTGGAATGTGGACTTCTTACCGAAGCATTTATGTACCAGAAAATGCTCTGTCATAGGGTAAGAGATAGGAAAAAGTATGAAGAACATGATGACGCTATTGATAATCCTCAAAGAAAATTTAAAAGGTGGGAGGATTGGGTGAAAATATTGGTGACCGAAATTTGTTTCCTTTGTATCCGTCGAAACTTTGTGGATAGAATGATTGAGTTACCATGGAATTCTGATGAGGAAAAGCATCTCCACAAGTGCTTGCTAGAGTGGTCCACTGTTCATCCATCGACCACTATTGGAAGTCTCCTCTTCGTGTACTATCTTCAGGTAATCTTGATACTCCCCCATTAGACTTCACAAATAGTCATCCCATCAGAATTAATTGCGCTAGGAATACAAGGACCTAGATAAGGAATAGCCAGAAGAGTAAATGTACACTTGCCAAACTATTTGCTTTTGCTTAAAGTTGTTCCTCTACCGTTGTACGTTCAGCAGTTTTTTTTTCAACTAAAGGGCTGAAGATATTGCTTTATTTACACTACTCCAAAGAAGGTTAACTCCTCATATTTGTACCTGTTTGAGATATTTTGAAGTCAAATTTACATCATTTAAACCTTTGGCTCCAGTGTTGAATTAAAACAAAACGTATTGTTCGTGTCACTTTTATTTCTACCATCTTTAGTTGTTGATACAAAGCCTGCATGCTAAATGTCTCCAAGCTCTAATAAAATCTTTTGTTTTTTCTTGAGCAAGTAGTGAGACAAAACTTTGTTTCTCGATTATCAAATGAAAAAAGAAGGCACGCATTGCATGTTAAATTATCATTTTGAGATCTATTCTACACAAAGGGATTGGCTATCATGAGGACTTACTGTATATTCTTTCAGAGATTTCGATACCATGAGGCCTACCAAGTAAACCTCTTACTTCAGAAAGCTGAACAAGGCCATATTTCTGATAATTCTGTTGCTGAAGAGGTTCTATCCAGAATGAGATCGACTAGTCACTGGCGAGCAGGATTGGTTGTAAGTTTTCTTAACCATTTTTATTCGTTTGGTTGTTGTTTGTGATGGGTTGAAGTTTGTTCTTTGGGAAACACGTATGCATGCCAGGAGTTTCTGGTTGCAAGTTGCACTTTAACACATGCAACCAGGAAGGTAGATGTATTTTATTGAAGTCATTGGAATTTTAAATATGACTTTTCACCCCATGACCTAAACATTACTAGATTAAAATGCCAAATCATTATAATTTAGATGTGGAACTTTGATCCTTCATAATTGTTTAGATTAGGATACTTCTGGGTTTGAGGTTCATGCTCATCCTTCACTTTTTTTTTTTTTTTTTTTTTTTTTTGAGGCTACAACATTTGGGGTGGAGACTCGAACTCGCGATTTCTTGGACATCGAGTCTACAATAATGCCACTGAGCTAATGCTCTTGTCGGCATGCTTGTCCTTTAGTTCATTGTGTGTTGTTCTTTTTTTTTTTTTTTTTTAATTTAATTGTCAAATATAAATTTTTTATTGCTGGAAATGAACAGGATAAATTCATGGAGTTGCTTCCAGAAGCTCAACAGGTGGAAATAAAATCCGGGAAGTCGCCTAATGTTGGTGTTAATTCAGAAGAAGTGGAAGTGTCACCAGATGTTGATTCATTTGGGGAACATAGCTTGAGCAGTATGTTAATCCCCTCGACTAAGGCTTCAACTGTATCACAGAGGAATGACAGTAATTTTGTCTTCAAACCCCCAGTTTTCAAAACTCAAGGAAGACTAGGTGCGTCATTCAATCATTCGGGAATCCCCACCTTTGGCTCGCCGTCAGTTCATGAAAGGCTGTTTACTAATAAGGAAAGAGTACCAAAGACGCAGAGTAGTAGTCTGCACAAGAATGTCAATTTTCAGGACATGTTTGGTTCTGGATTCCACCAATCAAGTGCTATGAATATTTCCCCCTCAAAAGAAGACACGAGAGGTTCATCTAGGATCCTCCCTAATAGTCGACCCTTTGATGACGACTTCGATAAAGAACAAGATGAAATTGCTAACCAAGTTCGGCATACTTCTCCATATTCCCATAGCAAGTTCGGTTTGTTAGATGTTCCTTCAAGGGGAGTGCCGGAAAATGGATCTAGTAAAACTGCAGGATCTGCTAGAGATAATGGAACTTGGAACATATCTTCATTAGATGATCCGATGGACATTTCAAGGTAAGGATCTACAATTTCTCTCTCCATCGCCGGTTGCAAATTTTTTTTCCTTGGTACTTTTTTTATGTTTATATATTACTTTCTAAAAGATTCAGCCACGGAGGGCAAAATTCTGCTGCAAACATTCAACATTCAAATGGAGCCCCAAGATGGAGATCTGATGAAGCAAGCGACGAGGAGGAGCGAAGTCTGGACAGAGCTCCGAGCATGGTACGCCACAGAGCTAACTTAAGCGGTACTAGAAGATCAAGGTTTACCATGAGATAATGACCATTCTTGTTCATATAACAACTCGAGGTATATGCATTTTATGCAATATGTATCGCTCGGAATTGGTCATAAGGCCACCATGAGAGTTGCAAATCTTACCGGCTTCTAATAACCTTGGTTGAGGAGGACGCAGTGCTTGAATTTGCTGCTTCCATGCGATATTGAATAAATCAATCAGCTGAAAGTTTGAAGTTATGAAGGAAAGGAATTCATTGGAGGTTAGGTTGCTGTTCTTTTCTTCAGCTTCTATTTTCCAAATATATTTTTGTATTTCAAATGTCAATATATTATTACTGTTTGAGAGTTTTGATGATGAAATGATTGTGTTTTAAGTAGTGAAAAATTAAAAAGCAGGTTTTAGGTTTTGATTTTAGTTATAAACGCAAGTTTGATCAGGCATGCTAGCACAGTATCAGATGAGATTGGTATAAATTTTTCTGTCTTTTTTTTTTTTTTTTATTTTTTTTTTTTTTTTTAATATTTAAATGTAGTTCCTATTTCTCTAGGCGGTGGCCGAAAATCATTTTAAATTGTTTGGAATACTTTTACTGTATTTTAAATAATATTTGGCTAAATTAAGTAGATGGAATGGAAACCTTTGAAATTTAACTATCATGCTTTAATTTTATATAGTAAATTTCCCTAAAATTGTTGTCTAATAATTTAATATAAACCAAGTTGCAATTTAAATCATCTATATACTTGTACATAATAGATTAATGTAAAAAATGAGATATAATGTCTAATTTGGTTTTACTTTATCGAGCATTAAATTATTTTATATCACCACGTGTATAATATTTATTTTGTCCTCAAACTGAGTCTTAGCTTGTAGACCTTAAAGTGATGTCCGTCAGTGCTTTGTTGTAAGTTAGGGTTTAGGGTTAATCGATATTTAAGCACTATTTATAATTTCATTTCTAATTCAAAATTAGAATTTAAGATCAATTTTTCAATTAATTAGAATAATGAGTGTTGACGTGAATAACTTATGTACTAATTTAATCTAGAAAATTCACTTATTTGACTTTAAATCAACTAAAACAATTTAATAACCCAACTAAAAAACCTTTTTCTAGTACTTGAAGTTTATTGAACAATCATATAAAATTTTGAAGACCAAAATTAATATCGAAAAGTTGAAGTCTCTGAAGTTTTGAAATTTTGAAATTTTAACTAATACTACTCTTCTAATATATATTTTTATTACTTTCCTATTTAAATTTTCTTTATGCTTTTAGAAATCAAAATTAAAATTGTTTTTTTTAGGTTATCAAACCTAAATTTGTAACTAAGATAGTAATTTAAAAAAATTTGTTTTCATTTATGTAATTTGATTAATATAGTCATATTTTTGTCAATGTTAGTAAGTATAATTTTAAATTTTAACAACAAAAAAACATAAAAATAAATATTTATCAAACATGATCTTACATTGTTTGTTTGTTATTTCAAAAAAAGAAGAAGAAAAGTTTGTTTGTTTGTTTTTTTTTTTTTTGTAGAAAAAGAGTGGTAAACCATTATTTCTAAAAAATCACTCATTTGTCTTTAATAGTAAACTTTCACGGGTAATCATTCATCAAACTATCTATCAAATAGTTTCATCAAACTTCACATTAAACATATCATTCAACAACTATTAACACAAATTTTTTAACAAGTAATTAATTATCCGATCACTATAAATACCAATTCTTTTCTTAAATAAATAGTTAATTACTATGAACTACCATTAATCTTTCCGCTCCTTCCTCCACTACTATCCACTCCACTCTTTTCTTAAAAAAAAAAAAAAAAAAAATTGAAATTTTGGATGAAAACTTATACGACGCCGCGTGAGCCCAATTAATATAATGGGCCCATTCTAACAAGCCCATTATTAGGAGCAAGGCCGCACGTGCCACTTTCTCCGTCTTCTACATTCTCAGTTGCAGAGAAGCTCTGAACAGAGAGAAAGAGAAGCTATGAATATTTCCGGTTCAAGCAGATCAACGATCTATCACTGGAGCACAAAGAAATCCAATTCACAGCTCCGATTCTCTCGTTTTTTCGTCTATCTTCTCGCTCTACTATCATGTTTCATCTTTCTTCTCTACCTGTCCTCCTCTTCCTCTATCATCTCTTCCACTGCACTGTTCACTTCTAATTACAGCCAATGCAACTCCCGGATCTTAGATTCGAGGGAGAAATTTTTATTTTACGCGCCTCACAGCGGATTTAGCAACCAGCTTTCCGAGTTCAAGAACGCAATTCTGATAGCTGGAATCCTGAACCGAACTCTTGTTGTTCCGCCGATTTTGGATCACCATGCCGTGGCTTTAGGAAGTTGTCCGAAATTCAGAGTTACGGATCCTGCAGAGATTCGGTTTAAGGTTTGGGAGCATATGCTTCAGCTTCTCCGGGATGGAAGGTAAGCATTTTTCACTTGGTTTCAGATATTTTAGGTTTACGATGTCTGGAATTGGATATGTCTTGAACTGATGAGTGTTCCTTTTGTGGGGTTAAATTTTTTTTAATTAGATTTACTCCAATCTATCCGTTTTTGGATTAATGAATGATTTAACCTAATTGAACCTTTTTGATAAATCTCATATTGGTTTGATGAAGGGAAGATCGAGTATATAAGTGATGACCATTTTTTGGATAATCTGTATTGCCTCCTACGATCCTTGGAATGAAAGCGTATTACCTCGCAATCTTGAAATCCTTCGCTCCAAGTTAATAAATTTGATCGTCTCTTAAAAAATTTACCATCAGGCAATCGTCTTTTGCGACAAACTTTAAATTCATAGCAGTTCTGGCTTATACGTTTTTCTTTCATTCTTTCCTTATGTGATTGATTCCATTCTAGAAGGAGGTGAAAACAGTGATGCGATGTGTAATAGATTATAACATTGGCCACATATTTCGATGTTGTAACAGGTACGTTTCGATGGCAGATATTGTAGATATTTCATCATTAGCTTCTTCTTCTTCCATTAATGCCATAGATTTTAGGAGCTTTGTGTACGTATGGTGTGGGGTGGATCTGGAAAGTGTTTGTTCCAATGAATATAACCTAAGGCAATGTGGTCGTTTACTAGCGGGGCTTGATGGGAATATGGACAATTGCTTATATGCTATTGATGAAGATTGCAGAACCACGGTTTGGACTTACCAAAATGGTGAGGCTGATGGAGCATTAGATTTGTTTCAGCCTAATGAACAGCTTAAGAAGAAAAAGGTGTCATATGTCAGACACCGTCAAGACGTATATAGAGCTCTTGGACCTGATTCCAAAGCTGAATCAGCTACTGTTTTGGCATTTGGAAGTCTTTTTACTGCCCCATATAAAGGTTCAGAACTGTATATTGATATCCATGAAGTTATTGGAGATCAAAGAATTAGTTCTTTGATGAAAAACATTGAGTATCTACCATTTGTCCCAGAAATCTTGAACGCTGGGAAAGAGTATATTGACAAGATCATTAAAGCTCCATTTCTTTGTGCTCAATTGAGATTGTTAGATGGGCAGTTCAAAAATCACCGGAAGGCTACTTTTCTGGCCTTGAAGCAGAAACTAGACTCCATATTGCAGAATTCTAATGAACCTATTCATGTTTTTGTGATGACCGATCTACCTGAATCTAATTGGACTGGAAGCTACTTGGGGGATTTGGCTAGTGATTCAGATCACTTCAAACTCTTTTTCTTGAAAGAACATGATCAATTGGCTCTACGAGTGTCCGAAAAAGTGATGTCTGTAGGACATGGGTTGAGATTGGCATCCAGTGCATTTGGTCCTGGCAGCACTAGTGATATGAAGAGAAATTGCGCTTCTGAGAGATTACCTGATACTCTCTTATACATAGAAGAAACTGTTTGCAGTTGTGCTTCTCTTGGTTTTGTTGGTACTGCTGGATCAACAATCGCTGAAAGCATAGAGCTGATGAGAAAATATGGATTATGTTCAGGTCGAAGTTCAATTGCGTCTTGACATTCGACTTCAAACTTAGTTCTTTAGCACCTTTACTGAAGTTATTCTGTGTCAACTTATTACCTCTGGGTCATTGCTGATATTCTTGGATAAAATATCCATAACCATCTGATTCTGCCTGGCTTGACATGCATCAAAGACTGCTTTTCCAGCAATTATCTCGACTATTCTCGTGACCCATGATGATTAATAATGGTTGCCAGGTATTGAATTATGCTCTCAATTTTCAAGCCAGGTATTAAATTATGCTCTCAATTTTCAAGCCAGTTATTGAATTATGCTCTCAATTTTCAAGCCAGGTATTAATTTATGCTCTCAATTTGCAGGCTTTTTGTTATGGTGGATTGCTCCTAAATCTGTCATCAATTTTCAAGCTTGCATTTGGTTGTAAGTATTCATACAGTATCATACTTACTGTGAAGATAAACACATATTTTATTCTGCGGTTCAACAATTGGATAGTTTAGGTGATTAATTTAGTTCCTGAAGGAAACCTTGTTGTTTTCTCAAAAAGATTCTGTACTTGACTGCAAAATCTGCAGGCTTCTTCTTATACGTGTTTCTGTTCTTTATCATTCTTCTCGTATCTGTTGATTGCATTTAGAAAATTTTAGTTACTATTTGAAGTTGTTTTCCAATCGCACTTGCTTCATTTTTTTTTTTCTTTCTTTGATGAGTGTCCAAACTAACTTCCGCACAATTTGACAATTCACATAAAATATACCACTTGATCCTATGATTTGATTTGAATGTCAAGGAAATTTATAAAAAATTATTTTTTAAATAGGTAGCCACCACGAATTCATAACTTTTTGTAGTTTACTCTCTTTGACTACGTCAAACCATGACTCGTTCATTCACTCTCTGCCTCACCAGAACCGACTAGTCAGAGAAGTGAAGAAGATGGAAGCTGTTGTAGAAGCTTTGTCCCTTGCTTTTCGGAGATTTTTATGAACTCACTATATGACTCGATTCTCTTTGTAATGCTAAATAATAATTTTTTCCTTCCATTAAATTAAAAAAGCTTATTGATTGAGGGTGCCACCCTCCTCCTTCGAACCCATTGAAGGGGGGCCTCAGCCCGGGAAGGGGAGAGTGGCCGAGATTGATTATAAATTTGTTGAAGTTTTTTTACTTAGTTTCGAACCATGCCTCTCCTACTTGTTTGTTGTAGACCGAAGAAAAGAGAAAGGAAAGGTGGGAAGGTGAGTGGATAGTTATTTGATCTTTTTTTAGTTACACTAAATATACAAAAGTTCAAACTAAATATCATGCGATTATTAATACATGGAAATATTAATTGAGCTATATACATTTTGATATAATTATTTAATTTTTAATTTATGAAAATTAAATTCATAAAGACTATTACCTACCCATAATTTTTGGTTTTTGAGTGAGATGTAGAATCTATAGTAAAAAAAAAAAAAAAAAATTTTTTTTTATTAAATTAACTCACCAATCGTACGAATTCGAAACTTACCAATGTTATTGGGTGTGTTTTTTTCCCCACGTTTTAATTGAGTTCCAAATCGACTGTCAACTTAGAAATAATTAAAATTACCTTTTTAAAATCCCACTCTTCTTCTTTTTGTACCAATATAGAATCTATTGTCTATTTTATAATTTGAACAATCAATCATAAGTGACTTTTTGTTTTATGTTTTTATTTAGATTTTATAAACGGTTTTTTATAATCACTTTTTAAATACTTTATACAAACAATCTATTATTACAATTTCTTCTTTATAATCATTCAAAATAGCTATTTATTTCTAAATACTTTAAATAAATGGTTTACAATTTTCAAAACAAAGATTCCGAAGGCTTTGGAGAAACCTCAAACCATTATGTCCTATATTTTTTTAATTCAAAGTATAATTTGAACGGTATTGGACAACGCTAAAAGTTATGAATAGTAACTATAATTAGTTATAACTATTGACTTTGAATTAAATAAACCTTCCACTATTTGCACTATTTGCACTATTTGACCCAAACTCTCATTTTTCAATGTGTATATATTTTTAAATGTAAATTTAATATTATATTTTTCATGACCTTTTTTTGAAGTGATATTTTGTAATGAACTTTCAAATTATTCTTAATTGTTAATTTCTTTTGTCCAACTCAATAAAATGATAACAATAATTTTCTTGAATTGTCGGATAAACAAATATAGCTAATTCTTTTTCTTCAAAATAGTAATAATAATTATAAGCTAATGATAATAATAAATAATTGGATAAATTATAATTTAGTTTTTATGGTGTGACGAATGTTAGGATTTAGTCGATATGGTTCAAAATTTAGATTTTAGTCCCTATGATTTGAAAAATCTACAATTTAGTCAAAAATTAGAATTTAGTTTAACAGATTTGATAAAATCTAAAAAATAGTCTGTGTTCATAATTGTTGGGAATAAAATACGTAAAAATTAGTTATTTCTGTGATTAATGATAAGAGTATGAGATAAGTAATTAATTGAAAAAAATACATAATTCATATGTTACCTTTACATATTTAATCCGCTTACGATTTACGAATAACATGGATTATTTTTTAAATTTTATCAAATTAAATGGACTAAATTCTATATTTTCAAATCATACGGACTAAAATATAGATTTTCAAACCATATAAACTAAGCTTTAACTTTCATGTAAATGTAAGAACTAAATTTATAATTTACCATAAATAATTAAAAAAAACAACAAAGACTATATTTGAAGATACGACAAAAAAAAAAAATGTTTTAAAGTACATAAACAAAGATAACTAGATTAGAATAGTTTTTTTAGTTGAATTTTTTTTTTTAGCCATTAGATATTTTCTTCAAAAAAAAAAAACATGTGTTTAAAATGAGAAAAGTAATCAAAATGATTGAAAAAAGAGAAATTGGAAAGGGAAGAAGGTAAAGAAATTCAAAGCCAATTCTTCTTTCATTGGGAAACACAAACAACCGTCAAAGTCGACTGGATCGAAAGATTATCTTTTCTCCTTTTTCATTTTCCTGGAGATATCTTATTCAGATTCTTGCTCTTTAAATACACACAACCTCCGTTCATTTCCACAGTGATTCGTTCGAAACGGGTTCTTCATTTCCGATTCAATTTTTCCAAGTTTTTTTTCGATTTGGGGTTGTCGATTTAGCTATTAGAAGCTATTTTTTTCGAGTTGGATTTCGTATTCTTGTTGGCGAAAAAAAATGGAGGGTGTTGATCATCTTGCCCATGAGAGGAACAGGGCTCAATTTGACGTCGATGAGATGAAGATCGTATGGGCGGGTTCTCGTCATGCGTTTGAAGTATCTGATCGAATGTCTCAATTGGTTGCTAATGATCCGGTGAGTAATTTCTATAGCCACTGTCCAATTTTCATCTAGATATTGTAGATAAGTTTTAACTCCGGGATGTGAAAATTGTCATTCATTTGATTGATTGTTCGGTTTGAAGGTTTTTCGAAAGGATAATAGGGTTCAATTACCAAGGAAGGAGCTATTTAAGAACACTCTTAGGAAAACAGCTTATGCCTGGAAGAAGATCATTGAGCTTAAACTTTCGGGTATGGTTATTAGTTTGGATTTGATTGTATTGTATGGTATTTCATTTTGTTAGTTCATATTATTAAATTTATCAAAGGGTTGATGAGTGATTTAATAAGATTCAATATGGTTTTCGACATGGTATAGAGTAGGAGGTTAAATCTCTCAAACAATATTGATTTCCAGTAGTTGGATTTTTCTCAAACTTTCTAAGCCAAACGTGTATTTTACTTGATTTCCAGTAGTTGAATTTTTCTCAAACTTTCAAAGCCAAACGTGTATTTTACTTTGTGTTGTTATTTCTTGACAGAGGAGGAAGCTGGTAGATTAAGGTTCTTTGTGGATGAGCCAGCATATACAGATCTTCACTGGGTGAGTTGAATTTAAGATTCTTTGGCTCTATGACTTTTGTTTGAACTACTCTCTGGGTTAATATTGTTTTCAACATCTTGCATTTTAAGCTTTTGGGATTATGTTTAATGTTCTATCTCTCATTCTCTCAATTATTTTTATTTTAGGGAATGTTTGTTCCATTTGTTAAAGCGCAAGGGTCTGAGGAGCAGCTACAGAAGTGGTTGCCTCTGGCATATAAGATGCAAATAATTGGTTGCTATGCTCAAACTGAGCTTGGTCACGGTTCAAATGTTCAAGGGCTTGAAACAACTGCAACATTTGATCCAAAGACAGATGAATTTGTTATACATAGTCCTACACTTACCTCAAGCAAAGTAAGCTTACTGGTAGTTATATATTCAGGTTCTATTTTAGGGAAAGTTAGTTAGTTGCTTGTCTTGGATTGAATTGAATCTGTTTCGAACTTTTGTCTCATTTTCCGTCTCCATAATCAGAGAATTTGTTTCCTCTAGGGATGTAAATTGAATGGGTTAGATTGGTGTTGAAGAAGATAAAGTCAAATTGTACCGACTACATTGGTTTCTTGAGCAATTGGGATAATTGATCAAATTGACTCTAGTTTGTTAGATTCTTTTGGGTTGATACTCACTCTTAGCATGATGTTTTGATTTATGGACCTCTGTATTTAAGTATATGAATGTGCTGGATTCTATGTTTCTTATTTTTGTTCCTAATTGCTTGTGAACAGTGGTGGCCTGGTGGTTTGGGTAAGGTTTCAACTCATGCAGTTGTATTTGCTCGTCTTATCACCAATGGTCAGGACTATGGAGTGCATGGTATGCAAACTAATGATTGCTTTCAATTCTCTGATTCTTGATCCTGATTTATAAGTGTAATCGTAAAGCTTCCATTTTGTAGGTTTCATTGTCCAGATAAGGAGTTTGGATGATCACTCTGTTCTACCTGGCATAACCATTGGAGATATTGGTATGAAATTTGGGAATGGAGCTTACAATACTATGGATAATGGAGTCATGCATTTTGATCACTTCCGTATCCCGAGGAACCAACTTTTGATGAGGTTATTTCTATTTTTTGTTTACTTGTTTGTTTTTCTTTTCATTTTCTTGTTCAGTCTCCCATCTAAAGTTGGTTATAAACATTGCAGGTTTTCTCAAGTTACAAGGGAAGGGAAATATGTGCAATCAGATGTTCCACGACAACTAGTTTATGGCACTATGGTATATGTTAGAAAAACGATCGTAATTGATGCTTCAAATGCCTTATCGCGTGCGGTCTGTATTGCTACTAGGTATAGTGCTGTTCGTCGACAATTTGGATCACAGGATGGTGTGGAAACCCAGGTATGACTTGTATGACCATAGTAGGAACAAATCCTAGAGGAAATTGGCTCAAGGACACGGTTTTTCCGTTTTGAACTGTTGACAACTAACATATTCTTATTTATTTGTTTTTAGGTGATCAATTATAAAACACAGCAAAGTAGGCTATTCCCTTTGGTGGCTTCGGCCTATGCTTTCAGATTTGTTGGTGAATGGCTACAATGGCTATATACGGACGTGACTCAAAGACTGGCAGCCAACGATTTCTCAACACTACCTGAGGCTCATGCATGCACGGCAGGGTTGAAGTCAATCACAACAGCTGCAACTGCTGTGAGTAGCTTTTTTCGATTTCATTAACTTGGTGATCTTTATGTGCATTGTTATTTTATATTGAATTGAAGTTTTAATCAAACTCGTTCTCCTGATTTAACAAGCTATTCTAAAATGATGTTCCTGTTTTAACAATCGTGTGGGTTAAAAACTTGAAAGCTTAAAGCTCTTGTAGTCTCTCGGATCTTTGAATTGGCTTGGGTGGTAAAAGGCGTAAAGCCTCTCGAGGAGTAGTTGGTGGCCATGAGTAATAATGCACAGGGGTGTCCCACTCCCTGGTTATTTCTTTTAAAGAAGTCCTGCACTCTTCTCTGTTAGTCTACCAGCAGCATTATGTTCCTAATTGTTTGGTTTTCTTGTAGCCTTAATTTTAAATTGTAATTGCAGGATGGTATTGAGGAGTGCCGGAAGTTATGCGGTGGCCACGGTTACCTTTGTAGCAGTGGGCTTCCTGAGTTGTTTGCAGTTTATGTCCCGGCCTGTACTTATGAAGGAGACAATGTTGTGCTACTGTTACAGGTATGGTTTAAGCTTTGGAACTTCAAGAGATTAATTATGATTATGACTTAGTATTGAACTTCTCAACATGGGCAACTCTATTTTATTCTTTGATTATTCCCTGTAAAGAAAAAGCAGGCTGCTCACGACTAATGTGTCATTTTGAAACTTCAGAATTTGAAAATTTGACAAGGATTAATACAGAATAAATGATCATATCTCTCCATGACATACTGGAAAACTGAAACAAATTTCTGCTTGGAAAATGAACAAAGCCATTCAAATTAGATTCAATCAACTAACCTGTTTTGATGTAGGTTGCACGATTTCTTGTGAAGACTGTGGCTCAGTTGGTGTCTGGGAAGAAGCCTGTCGGTACAACAGCTTACATGGGGCGATTACAACATCTGATGGAATCCTCTTGTAAAGTTCAGAAAGGTAGCTTTTTGTTAAGAAATGAAATAATTACTTGTCTCCTGCATGAACTCAATAATAAAGGTCATAGAGTATGTTGATTGTAAAGATCGCCTTGGCTTTGCCGATGTGCATTCTATTGACTTTTGGTTTCGAGCTGAATTTTTCAAGAATTCTGTTTTTATTGATGTTTTTGTCAAATCTGATACTCTGCAGCCGAGGACTGGTTAAACCCTAGCATTGTTCTTGAGGCTTTTGAAGCACGGTCAGCTAAGATGTCGGTTGAATGTGCCAAAAAACTTAGCAAGTTTACCAATCAAGAAGACGGTATGCTTACTTCTATCTGGATGAAAATGGGTTTATTCAAAGAAAAAAACAGTATTTTATTTTACTTGTCATATTATTTTGAAATCAATGGTTTGATATATGAAATATGGTATAGTTAACTATCTCGAAAATCTTCATTATGTGCGCTCTTTGACCAATTTGCACGTCGGTGTTTCAAGATTTTCATAATTATTCTTGTTGTACTGCAGGCTTTCAGGAACTTTCTCCAAGTTTAATTGAGGCTGCTGCTGCTCATTGCCAATTAATTATTGTTTCCAAGTAAGTTTCTTCCTTGTTAGATTCATCAAAATCCTTGAAAGCTTAATTCTTTCCACTGATTTTTAATCCAAAGCCATCCTGAGCAAAAGTTTTGCATACCGTACTTTCTTTCTCGAAAGGATACGAAGACGTTTCATTTCTCATTGATCACCTAATGTTCCTCCTTGTGCAATGATTCAATTGTCACCGACTCACGAGATCTCTGTTTTATGTGTATTCGACCTTTTCCTCTGTTCCTTCCCCAAATATCTTTCCATTTTAGGTTCATTGAGAAACTTCAGGGAGACATACCAGGAAAGGGAGTAAAAGAGCAGCTGCAGAATCTTTGCAGTATTTATGCATTGTATACACTACACAAACACATGGGTGATTTTCTTTCCACTTCCACCATCACTCCCAAACAGGCTTCACTTGCTGATGATCAACTCAGATCTCTATATTCCCAGGTTTGAACTGATCTAATTTCCCTCTTGCTCTCTATTTGTTGAAGAGGAGCTGAAATTTCTCCTTTGCAGGTTCGGCCGAATGCGATTGCTTTTGTCGATGCGTTTAACTATACCGACCATTACCTTGGCTCTATCCTTGGCCGCTATGACGGGGATGTTTACCCGAATCTCTACAAGGAGGCGTGGAAGGATCCGCTAAACGACTCCCCCGTGCCTGATGGCTACCATGAATATATCAAACCATTGGTTAAGCAGCAGCTCAGAAATGCAAGGCTGTGAAGAATATGAATGGATGGTGTAACAAAATAATGTGCTTTACATAATTTGTAATAAATCTTGGATTCAACTTGGGATTCTATGCTCCTGTTTGAATTCACATTATTTAAAACAGAATTCGTATTATTAAATTTAAGTTTCTTATGTTAAAAGAAAAATAGAAGTTTGACGTTTCTCATTCCTTTTGCTTTTTATTATTATTATTATTATTCGTAGCCGCTGGTCGTTTTCTTTAACAATATTTTGAAACCGCTAATTCTACATTTTATTGAATCCATATTAATCATATTAAATCATTTAGATAAAGTTAGAATATAAAATAGTGCTTCTCTGACCTTGAATATCCAAATTTTGTGTAGTTATGTAATCTGAAAACAGCAATTATTAATATGAATTATTTTGAATGATTATAAATTCGAGTTTAATAGTTGGTTTGAATATGATTACTTGTAAGAAATTGTTAATAATTTGTTTGAATGATAGTTTTGGTAGAAAGATCATAGAAAATAGCTCGTTTAAGATTTGAAACGAGTGACTGTCTTATAAATGATTAGAAATAAATGTACGGAAATGAATTATTATTTTAAATGATAAAAAAAGAATGATTATTTTTAATAATAAAAAAAATGAGTAATTACAATATTTCATTTGGAGGTAAGTTTCGAAGAAGTGTAGTAAAAAAAAAAAAAAAAAAAAAAAATCAAACAAACACTCTTTAATTATCAGCTTATATTGGTAGAAATAGGTCAGATGTATTTAATTGGTCAAAAATCCTCATGCTAAATTTAATTAAAAACTTTATTCACTGCACCAATTCATATAATCTACAACAATGATCCTTCAGATTTATTCACCAAAGAGAGAACGCTTACTTACAGTATGTACTTTGAACTATTTTATGATATAATATCTTGTCAAATATGAAGGATTTCTTTGTTCTGTAGAATTTACATTTTCGGTTGTACACTTTCCTTTTCCTGCAATGAAATGGAACATACAATTTCTGAGTACTAGTGATGCATTAACATCCACTCGTTCGAGTCTCCTTTGTATCATCCTTTGCATAGGATTTACTAAAAAAAACAGAGAACAAACGAATAACACTGGCAAAAACTATACTATTTTCCTTCCCAACTTCTCTCCCCATATACTTTCACTCACTAATTTCACTTCTTATGCTACGACCAGTCGTGAACAACAATCAAGAATTTAAAAGAAAAATGACAAAACAAACAAATTTACGTGAATTATTAACGTTGTATTAACTACGTACATAGGTAGATGAGCGAAACCATTTTATTTAAGAGATCGTGAAGAATACAAATGCTAAGTAAATGAGATAAAAATTTCAAGAGCATTTATATAACACACCATCTCAGAAATTATGTAACACATTCTCTCGCTAATAATTTTCAAATTCTTTCTCTTGGTAATCTTTTTTTCTATGTACACTCACTTGTTAGTTTCTCTACACAAAAACTCTTACACATTTCTTCTTCTTTTTCTTTTTTATACATATAATTGTTTTCATAATTATAGAAATATTGGTTAGGACAAACCAAAGAACAGGGTGGTTCCATTAAAAACATTTTTATTAAATTATTTATGACAGTACTTAAGATGAAAACATTAAAGTACTCCCAAGCAGATCCAAGAATTCATTCAACAAGCAATAAAAATAAATGACAATGACAATTCATAAAAACATACTAGTATATCCATGATGTGTCTGCTTGCTGCTTCATGATTCCCAAGTGCAATTATTTTCCTTAAGTGGCTGTAGATATTATCAAAATCTATATGGATATCAACATCAAGGCAACAATAGTGGTTACAAATCTCTTCCAACTGTACAACAAATTACTATATTCCATGAACCCTTCAACCCTGTTATAGACTTTCTGTTTATTCAATTCTTTCAAATCAAAAGGTTAATCAAGAAAAAGGGGGAGAGAATAGGAATAGGGATGTTCCTGGTGTTTGGGCCACCGAGAATCATTCTCTCCTTCATCATGTTTTCCCAAAATCTTTCCCATAACGACATTTTATTCTCTACGTAACTAATTTTCACTCCCATCATACCTATTATTTTATTTTCTTGATCACCTTCACCTTCACCCCAAACACAATATCATTTCCTTTCTATGTTCTCCCCCTAATTCTCATTCCTCTTCCCCCAAACACGCCCTATGTCTCTGGCATTTGAAATCGATTCAGTCTACTGTACCAAATTGAGTGCAGAACCATGTGAAACAAATCATATTTAAAGGGCCTTGGATTCCAAAGAAAGTGTTTCTGAACCATCTTTACATTTATCTGCATAGTAAGATATTTCTTCAATGGGATAGCCGTTAGAATCTCCTTCAAGTTGGGAATATCCTTTTCAGCCACAACCACAGAGAAAGAACTCCAGTCAAGAAACTCACTAAAAGGAAGCACAAAATTATCAGCAATGATTACTGGGACACATTCATAATAAATGGCTTCAATTATCCTTGGGCTGTTCACTTCATATCCCATAGGGCATATGCAGAATTTGCTTGACTTCATGTGTTGTATGTATGTCATCTTACGGGAGACTTTCTGTGGCAAAGGTCCATAAACTCTGATATCATCATCTTTGTCATTCCATTGCTTCAAAAGTATCGGACGGACTCTCCCGTGCATGTTCCCGGCAAAGAAAGCCAGAATCGGACGCTGTGATACTCTTTTCCCACCAACATTCCTAAGAGGTTTTCTAGGTGTCCTTATAGTAGTTTCTGGTAATGAAACATCCTTTCCAAGTTTGAAGATCCCTTCTGAGAGATCAGCATTGCATAAAGCTTTTATTGTGTTTTGGCTAAGTTCTCTATGTTTATTGACAGTATATGGGCCCTGCGGAGAGTTCATGGCACATCATCAAAAGAAAGAAAATGGATGGGTTGTTTGATATACTCCAACTCATTCATTATTTAACACGATTCAACATAATAACAGGGGAAGAGGTCGTCGATTTATTACTTTTTTATCTAGTAACATTGAAATTATGCTAGTGTACATACTCAAAACCGTGTCATTCATCAATAAGTTGATGAAATAATGTAAATATTTGACCAAAATGATTATGTTTTTGAAAGTCATAGGGAATAAAATATATACATTTCAAAAGTTAACTCAAAAGTGAAGAAATAAGTTCGAAGGGAAAAATGGATATTTGGGAAGTTTGGATAGTAGAATGAAACAAAGTTGAAAGTTGAAGACTAGCAGGAGATTTAAACCAAACTTCAATGATAAGAAACATAAATCCATTTTAACACAGAATTTGCTATCTGAGATGAAAAAATAGGCTTTTTACCCAATCATGGCAAGCAACAAGGAAATGATCAGAGCCATTCGTGCGGTTCCAAAATGGATACTTTCCAGCAATCCAATTCACATGGTCTCTGAGATATATTGACAATGGTTCCATGTTATGAGAATCAGGCACATAAAGAGCAGTTTGCAGCTGGCGTGCACTGTATGCAAGATAAAATAAATGTGCCTTTTCTGGGTCCTTGGTTACAAATTGCCTGTTTTCTTCCATCAATTTCATAAACCACCCTTCAGAAGCATAAATTCCACTCAGATGGGGAGTATGAAAAATAGGTCTGGATCCATCTCGGTAAATGTAGACTTTGAGTATCAATTCCATCAGTTCATAACTCCTGACATTTGGCAAAATATAATGAAACGGATCAATTAATTACAGATACTGGAAATTAAACGAAATGATTGCATCCATGTAGGATGTAAAAGAGATCTACATTCTAACATCATAAAATACTTAGGCTGTGTTTGGAGGCCATTTATGTAAACGGGGAGGGTTGAGTTTGCCCACCGGTTATGATGACCTGTGGATTGGCCTAAACACAAGTCACCTTTTCACATAACCGATAGGTTTGGGTATTTAGAGGAATGCGGATGAATATAGGGGTATATAGACACTTTGTTAGAGAGTTTGTTAGATAATATGGTTATAAATAAGAGGGAGGTATTCAAAATATTGAGTAGAATTCTTAAGGTTTGAGAAAAGTGTTCTCTAGAGAATGGGAGGTTCCAAGTTCCTATCAATACTTGGCTTATCTTGTAGTTTTTTTTTTATTTGATATCAATACAGATCTTGGATTCTATCAATCCTGATACGATCTATTAGTGAGCCATTAGTTAGTAGGTTGGTTAGGGTAGTTAGTTGATTAGTTTTAGAGGGCTGCGTAAGTAATACTACCCATTATCAATACAACATATATCTTCGAAGAATTGACTCAAATGATTGAAGGGACCTTGTAGGGCATATTTGGAGTGGTGGGAAGGGAACTGTTTGACCCGTAGAATTGTCATCCCATCAATCACTAATTTACTTCAACTTTCTCTCCTTTATCCCTTCCCTTCTTTTCTGCCGTAGCCAAACATGCTAGAATAGAGTTAGACTACATCAAAACCCATGGCCCATTTGGGATTAATAATTTCATCTTCACTTTTATAATAACCTACTCCATAAACACTGTTTAATATGACTGTTGTTATCATAACAAGCATCCTAAACATCGTTTATCATAACTGGCCACCACCACCATAGTTTGTAATAGCTTACCGTTTATAATAATATAACCAATGCCTCAAACACGACCTTAAATTATTATCATTAGTCAGAGGATAACAAATTAAATGAAAGTATTGATGAGGCAAATACCTTTTAAAAAGAGATATGTTCAAGAACAAAGGGGCATATAGGTCAGCATCATCTATAACTGTTGGAGCATGATTAATCTCTTCCTTGGCATAAGCAAGTGCTTCCACGGGCTTCAAGGACCAAACATGCCTCTGGATTTACATACATAATATGGTTGTAAGAATGTTAAAATAATATTTACTTTTCATCTTCAAAACAAAAGGAGTAAGAATTAAGAAATTTCATACCTCCAACGCAGTGGGCGGTCTCTTGGGTGGGGGAGGAGGAGTTAAAACAATTGGCTTCTCTTTTAATTTGGCATGCTTCTTTCTTCTTGATGGCTTTCTTCTTTTAGGAGCTGTCACTATCTCCTTAGTCAACGGCACCAGTTGAGTCATTTGATCGGTCGCCTTGTGCGAGATAACCGAGTTCGACTGTATCAATTGGACCTTTTCTGTACTACTCTTATGGGTCTTGGTTTCCTTAATGGATTTATAAAATGTAGCTGTTACTGGTTGAGAAACGAACCATGAGTGCAATGGATAAGGAAGTATCAACATTTGAATTGCAATGCCACCAACTGTCAAAATGGCGCCAACCAGACATACTTTTGTCCAATCAATTTTATGGTTTACCGAAATCCTAAAAAAATCTTTCATTATATACAGAGAAAAACGGTGCAATAGTTTACTCATCTCATAGCAACAACACTTCACAGCATCTGCAAATGAACAATTTAACAATCATATTATGGTTTATAAAATTATTTTTGTTACAGTAAGGACTGAGGTAGGTACGTTATAAATGAAATGTTTGAAATGAATAGTTTATTTTCTCTTTCAAGCAGCCAATATCTCTAGAAGAACTGATCTTTTGTGCTAAAACGTTCCTGAAATAAACCCCCCTGCTTTAATTATATAGCATTGAACAACCCATAAAGAGAAAATCAGATCCTGTAATAGGAAGTTCTCAATTATCACAACTTCAAAAAGGATGTACTAAGAGTAGATCATGAGGAAAAAGTTCGGGTCACAGTTCAATAAAAGAGAGTAAGGATAACCGTAAACCACTGGAAAGTATAAACATTTTGAATTTAGGTTAAATTAATTAGGGAGGCCATGCACATATCTTCAATCCGGTTGCTATGGTTGAGATATGCCTTGAATTATGATAACCATGATTATTTAGTCGAAACTCAGGGGCAATGCCTCCGAAACTTAGACGAAATATGTATTTGAGTCATACGATGTATTAAGGTTTTACGAGCTATATAAAGTCTCTTATAAACCTAGTCCTAGTCCTAATTTGACCTACATTTGTGTACTTTGATCTCATTAATAAAATAGTTTTCTCCTTTGTCCATGAATATAACTAACACGCTGTAATAAATCACGTAAATCTATGTATTCTTTTTATGTTATTTTTATTGTTTTTGCTTGATTGTTGATTCCGTTTTCAAAACGGTCATGCGGCCAATAAATATGACTATTAAAACTAATAGAGAAATGTGATCCATGTTACTCCCGTAACCTAATAAAATACTCAAGTAAGGCGACTCTTAGAAATATTCAAAACTTTCAATCAACAATAACTTCTGTGAAAAGAGTTTAGACTATCAAATAGTATCTTGTTCCATTTCAAAATCAATTGTGAATGAAATAAGCAATTTATCTATCTTATTAATGTTTAAGGTCTGTTCGTTTTTTCAATGTGAAATCCTTAACATGTTCTTTACTTGTTTAGGTTATAATACCATATTAGAATAATATGAGGTTTAAACTAAAAATACAATAAGTAGAGTAGTCATCTATCTTGTCACATTCGTGAATCGTGCCAGGAGGTTTCAACTGTTCCAATGTCCTCAACATGGAGGCTGTATTGCAAGATGAACTGCTATGGTGATGCAACAAAAGGTGATTTACATTTATAGCTCTGTTTTAAACAGCTACACAATCCATAATTCCAATAGAAATGAAAAACAAAAACCCTATTACCAACAGATGAACACTTACCTTATAAATTTTAAATACCGAGTAGAACCAAATAAAATATAGGGGAAAATTAAACTTCATAATCAAACAGAAAACACGATCATTATCCTCCAATCAACCTCCCAGGGATTAGAGCCATTAAAAACCCACCAAATTCTTAATCTAAGACTTCTTAATATCCAACCGTCGCCAATTTTGAAGGAAATCTTACGTTGTAAGGAATTTAGAAATTGGCGTTCTTCTCAGCTACGCAAAGTCGACTCGTAATAAAGATCAATCAATTAATTGAATAACTCTCTAATATAAACATAAATTAATAATCCAATATAAACAAAAATTATGAGAATAAAATAAGATTAACACGATAGTTAGAAAACTCCATACCTGGATTAAGAATGCACAAAACAGAGAAAATAGAGCCGAAATGCTGCAGAAGAACTTCAAGATGAGCAGAAACCGCAGATCATATGATAATCGAAATGGAATCAAACAATTGGAATTACAGAGAGAATTAATGAAGAACGAAATGGAAACAGCTGAAATGGAAAACAGAGGGAGGGACCAAATGGAGGGAAATTATTACACACGGGCGACAATTGCGCCACCGGTTCTAATTTATATACGTAACCTTTTTTTTTTTTAACTTAAATTACGGAATAGAGAAAATAAAGGAAAAAGAAAAAACAGTTTTTTTTTTTTTTTTTTACTCGTCTAACTTCATTCAAACAATTTCACATATGGTCCAAAAAAAAAAAAAAAAAAAAATCAAAGTTTTAATAAAATATTTCTTAAAAAAACGATATGATTATATTAGATAGAAAAAGTTTTAATTTTGCATGTGTTGATTAAATTCGATCAGTTAAATGATTTAACTGAATGAAGTCCATTAAAAAGTCTGATTGAAGTCCATCAGTACATTGATTAAAGTCGATCAATTAAGTGATTGAAGTCAATCAGTTAAAGTGATTGAAGTCTATCAGAGATAAAATTGAAATTATGGAAAAAAAACTAAAAAATCTATTATAAATGAATTTTTGATAAGTTTGTGCCGTAAACATAATGTCCATTACCAAATGTGATACCCACGTCACATATCCTAAATATAGATGTATATTTGTGACTAAAATATCATAAATTTAAATTAATTTTCTTTTGAACTAAAAAAATGGACCATTATGTCAACGATAAAATAAAAAAAAATAAAAAAATTGAGCCTTTGACTAAATATGATTTCAAATTAAGTAATTCAACGTGTCAAAATATCATTGGGAAAATGAGATATATTAGAAAATTAAAAGTTGGACTACTTTCATTCTTTTTTTAAATTATTATTGATTAAATTCATTACTTTTTATTCAAATAAAGCAGAGCTAGCACGTGTTTATTTGCTCTTAAGGCCAATAGTAAGATCATGGGCGGCGGTAAAAATTGACATAAAAATTGATCTATCACTTAAATTAGTAAATTCCGTCCATTAAATCAATTAATTATTTTATTTTATTTTTATTAAAAATATATTTGTTTAAATTTAAATTAATTATATCGAAAATAATGTCTATGACGCAATAATTTTATTGTTTGGTGTTAATTCAGTGACAAATTTTTCGATATATATTATACTAATTCAACCTATCGATCGCCCTTTATTCAATCGGATCGAGACGATTGTTTGGATTTTTGAAAAATGGATGAAGATCGATGCTTTTCTGAGCTGGCACAATTTCGTTTATTTTGTTCCATCAGATTCACTTGCCTTCATTATTATTATTATTATTATTTCCAATAAAAAGATTTATTTGTAGGCCTTCTTTACAACGAGGGCTTAAGGCCCACTTGAAATGGGCTACTGGGTTAGAAATAAGCCTTATTTAAGGCCCACTGGGCCAGATTACTTTCGTTCTGTGCTGGTCAACCAACATCGTTTGGCATGCTCGTGTTCATTCTTCAAGTTTGAAACCGTTCATCTCGTTTTTGTTAGGTAATAGTTTGAAATTGTATCATTCCTTGTAGTGAGGATCTCTAACATTTACCTTGGAGATAATGTGACTTTGGTTAATTATTTTTTTGATTGAATTTGAGTAATATCTTAAGTTTAATTATATGGTTCATACAAATATTTGCTACTGATGGTTTCAAAACATAAAGTATTGGCTTAGTAAATTTAATTTTAAAACTTCTTCATCTTTGGTGCACATTTGAAGTTCTTTTCTTAATTCTGACATAAATTAAGGGGTTTTTACATGCGAAGAAGAAGAAGAAGAAGAAGAAGAAGAAGAAGAAGAAGAAGAAGAAGAAGAAGAAGAAGAAGAAGAAGAAGAAG
>JBBMEG010000027.1:8123440-8168993 GCA_037832605.1 Cyclanthera cordifolia
AAAAATAAAAATAAAAATAAAATAAAATCTTCTAGTTTTTCGATCACTTTTCACAAATATATATACACTAAGTAGCATATCATTTTTTGAAAGATTTTCTAATCAATTTAGATAACATGTAAGTAATATTTTAAATATCTATTAATGTTTACGTATCTATCAAATATTTTTAGATATTTATTATTCCTAACCTTTATCCCATTATAAAAGAAAATTTGCGACTAATATAAATGATTGTACACGTATATATTTCTAGAAGATTGACTACTAGTCAAAGGGGTTTGTAGCATTTTGTGTATGGTAAAAGTTTGAAAGTCTCATCTCTCACGATTATAATATTATTAATAAATAAAACTAATAAATGTATAAGGTTAATTATGATGCATAGTTTTATATGATGGTAAAGTTTTAACATTTTTCCAACATAATTAACCTAAGTAATATGTGAACAGCAAAACTAAATTATCTTATCGATTGTATAAAGAATTTTACATTAATTTTTCTTTTAATTAAATTTGATTTTTTGAAATTTAGTTTTACGAGTCATAATTTATGTTGAAATTAGTAGTTAACTACCCTACCGAAATGGTGTTTGGTAAATCTATAATCAATTACAACTTTAATCATTATTATCGTTAGTAATTCCCATTTCCTTTTGTTTTTTTTTTCTTCCTTAGAATTAAGAGTTGATGCCAGGCAAGCATTATGTGGGGCCAGACATGACACTTGGCTCACGTGTGAGACTTTTGCATCACTTCTGTACTTGCTAAGAAACAAAATGAAAAAATAAAAATAAAAATAGATAAACCCCTAAAATATTGTTATTATTATAAGAAAATATGTTTAATAATAAGAAAATATGTTTATTTATCAATAGAATAGTTATACGAAAACTTACCAAATTAGAGAAATTTAGAAAACAAATATAAATATAGTACTCACGTATCTTCTTATAATACAATACTGGTGATTATATACACATAATATTTTTTAATTTTAATTATATTTGTAATTATTTTGTAAGAATAACACATCTATTTCAATTTTCCTAAGGTAAAAGTGATTTGCGTCACGTTAGAAAGATGACTATTCTTCAAACATATTTATAAGATAAGGTATACTACTCTTCTTATAGTCAATCGGGTTTTGAGATGAATGTCCAAATTTTTGAAAGATAAAAGTATACTCGTTTATCCTATACTCTCAAATAATTTGAAAATCCAATACTAAATTTTATTATAAAAAACTGATGATGGTAGGATAGAATTGATCAACTAATCAACTAAACCAATACCTACAGGCTATAGAGAAACAAAACTATAATCTAACCTGAACATGTTTAACCTACTATATCATCTAACCTAATACAGAATGTAATTTAAACTAAATCATACTATTGATATTTAATTTCATTGGTTTAGAAAAAAATATTTAATTTCGTGGCCCCCCTCGCCCTAGGCGCATAACCGGCCCGATTATATGGAGAGAAAAACGCTTTAATAAACCCAAAAAGAAACCGTGGTGACTTGACTTATCGGCATTCTCGATCACCAAACAGAGTGGGACACGTGTCATGTCAGCCTCTCTGGCAAAAAGGAAGGTGGGACCTGTCTATGGGACCCATATAAAGATAACGGCTGGACCCCATTATTTATCTTTTCTATTTTATTTTATTTTTAGTTAAAATTTTATTTTATTCTAAATTGTCGTCTTCCTTTTTATATTCAACCATTTATTTTTAAATTTTAATTTTAATCATTAAATTTTTATGTTTTTCCATTTTGAATAAATTTTTAAATTTGTTCTATTTAATTTATTGACTTTTAAATATATTATTTTAAGATAGGATAAAGATGGTAGAATAAAATCGTAAAAAGAAGTGAAGAGATCTATTTTTATCCTATTTCATTAATTATTAATTTATATTTATTTTCTTTATTTTATTCATTTACTTTCCATTATTTTTCTTTTCTTCTATTCTCTTTGAGTGATCAAATATATTCTTAATGTCTGAATTTTGGAGAACAAAATAATATCAAATAACTTGGTCATTACTGGAAATTTTTGTTAAATTTTATTTTAAAAGTATTTTTCTTATAAAAAAATTTAGAATATTTTCATATTTTATTTTAATAGTGTTAAAGTTGTTAATTAATATTTTTTTAACCAATTTCTATAATTTTAAATTCAAAATTGAAACAAAGACTGAAAAATCTACGAATTAAAAATAGTTTTATTTTATTTTTATACAATTAGGCATGCACCCCCACCTCCTTGTATTGTGAGCCTAATGATCGTTGGCTAGCCCACGCTGGACCATTAGCCGCCACGTACTCACTCCCGAAGACATCATTCTGTTCAGCTGGGCCCCACTCTCCACCATAGACCCAGGGCACGGAAATTCAAAACAAAATAACCGCCAGCTCCTCTCCGTCTCTCGGCTCAGCCGCTTACTTTCGAGCCGAGCCGAGCCGTCTCTCTCCTCCTTAAAATTAGACATAAAATTAATTAATTCTAGTATTTGGAGAGGTGTCCCCATCGTATTCTCAGTGGTCGGTTCTCAGTGGGACCTACACTAAGCCTCCTAAATAAAAGTATATAAAAATTGATTAAATTTTTATAAAATTGCAGACCGACCAACCAGAACCCGCGTGCAAAGGGAAAAGTTTATATTTGATATATATACATATATATATTTATATTTCCAACCTTAAAAGAAAAACCATATATTAAAATTATAAAATAATGTTTGGTACTAAAATATTTGCAGTTTTCTTTAATTTTCTATTGGCTGGCTGTCTATCTAATTGTATGTGTTGGTGGGGGTACATTAAATTTTGGTCCTTTTTTATAGACAGAAATGGTACGTGCGAAGAACCCCACAAGGCCACATGTACCCAAATGATTTATATATATATATAAAGATCAGATTTTTCGCTTGCTTTTTAAGATATTTTTCCATAGCTTTTTTTCATATATATTTTTGTTTCTGTAACATGTTAAAATGATGTTTTTCTTTTCTAAATGGGTCGGTAAATTTTCTACAATGTGGGATATTGTTTAAAATGTAATAGAACAATTGTACATATACATATAAATTCAATCTCATCTTCAACAATCTTAGGAAATCATATTTGAATTTGTGAAATGATATTCTCGTGAACTTGGTGTAAAAATCGAAACTTTAAAAAAATGGTAACTCTTGTTCTATATATCTAAATTGGAGAGCTTTCACTGCACTCCGCTGATAACTTTTTTTGTAATTTTATCTCTTGGTCTTTTGAACGTGTGCTTCTTGCATGTCGAATGAAGTATCTTTCTCCATAAAAATAAATATTCACACAAATTAAATATTTACTATCATAGTTTTTTTTTTCTATTAAGTGTAATATATAGGTGGGCTACTATTTTCATTGTCAATTAGTTTTAAGACGGATGTTCACACTTTTTAATATGCTATCAGATTACATTGAGCCCAAACGAGTATTTGAGATCTGATTCAGGTGAACTCAAAAGAGGTTGATGGCGTGTTGAGGATCTCATAATGTCTCTGAGATAAGATGGATTACTCCTCTCATTAGTTTTGAGATGAATATCCACACTTTCTAATTGCTATCCATAATATTCGAGTTCTATTGATAATATTTAGAGAAGATTTTTTTTTCCATTTTAAATATGTTATCTTGAATTATTTTCTATAAACCATACTAAGAATTTTAATTATATATATAAAAAAAGCACCTTCTAAGAGAGAGAGGGCTAAAGAAATGATGATCCATTCTAGAAGAAACGAAATTCATTAAAGAGAAAGAGAGGGATGATGTTAACCTTGGGGAGGTCACCACCTCGGCCAATAGAAAGAAAACAAAAAAAAAGTTTGTTAATTAGATATTAATCAATGATCATCATAAGTTTAATAATGATGTGAATTGAAATTATGTGTAACATTCACTTTTTGTCCTTTCGAGTTATTTGAGAGTCCTCCAACTAATCTTCACCCTAAAAAAATCTCATCTCTCTCATTGGTTTAAAATATATAATTGAGATTTTATTTTATTTTGAATTTTCTTGTGTATTTTAAATTAGAAAAACTTTACTTCCCACAACAACATCTCAATATTGTATTTAATTATAACATTTAATTATTTTTTTTTTGAAAAATATCACATGTATGGCAGATTTTGATTTTTTTTTTTTTTTTTTTTCAATTTTATAGTTGATTGATTGAAGTCTATCAAGTGCTGAAAACTAATTGAAGCTGGAATATTTCGATCATTTTATAGGCATTGTCATGTTTTTTTGCTACATCCATAATATTATTCTTGAATTTTCTTTGAGGTTTTTTTTGCTATACATGTAAAATCCCCTTTAAACAATATGTTGTATTAGAATTTCACGATCAAAATCCAATATATAAACTTTTTTAATATCTTAGTCATGTTTGTGAAACAATATTTTGTATTATAATCTTTTAAAATGCAACATTTGTTTTTCCTTTTGTCTATAAACATAGTCAATCCAACATTAATAAATCACGTAAATTTGTATTATCTGGATAATTTATTTAATTGTTGTTCCTCGATAACTATTTTCATAACACTTTCTTTAATATTATATATTTATATATACACAAACACATTAGTTTTTTTATATGGTCTACATCAGTTGGTGGTGGGTGTATTTGTAAAGAGGGTTGCTGCTTGTGAGACGAGCCATTTTAGCGCCACCCTTTTATATTCCATGAAAGCTTTTGTAGCAATCAAGCTCCCACATTTAAAAAGATAAAAGAATTTTAATTTTAATAAAAGACCTGAAAAAGACATAGATTGTTGGGCCATATGTGTTTTGTGTTTATGTCTAATGTTTCTTATTTAACCCTATCTCCTTTCGGTTTTCCCATTCCCTCGCAGCCCTTTTTTTTTTCTTGTCTTCCTCTCTCTTTTCTTCCACTTCTCGGGATCGGATCCGATCGATCTCTCGGAGGGATAGAGAAGGGAAGGAGGAGAATAGAGAAACACCAACAAACACTTAGAGAAAATTATACATTTGGAAACTGAAATTGCTGCTCCTAAAAGCTCTACCAGATCTGTACTGAACAAAGCTTCATAGCTTTGGAATAGGCCTTTCTGCAACTTTCCCAAACACCACCAGGTTCAGCTTCTTTCTTTGCTTCATCTTCTTCTTCTCACATATCAGTTTTTGTTATTTGTGTTTGGTTATTAGTTATTTTTTTTTTATTTGTTTTATTATCTACCTTTCGATGTGTTAAAAAATCTGTCATATTTTGAACACTATTTTTTTTTTTTTTTTTTTTTTTAATTTAGTTAATTAAGGATACAAATAACTCTTTAAGAAGCATGGAAATTAGTATAAAGAAATGGAGAGAAATAAAAGTTTGATTTTCAATAAGCAAAATTTTTTTTTTTAATTTTTTTTTCTGCTGGAAAAAGTACTTCACTAATGCGTCAAGTTTGTATTTAGGATACATATAATCACAATCTAAACAAAATTAGAACGAATTCCAATTTAAATTAAGCAAAAGTAGTGATCATAATGCTTAAAAACATGTTGTATTTGTAATTATGTTTACTCTTTCTCTATCCCATGAAGAGCTTGAACGATCTTAATTCATCTTTTTTTAGTGATTGCGAGGTTCGAACCTACGATCTCATGATCATGAATGAATACCAATTATCACTAGACTAATTAGCTTACTTTGATAATTAATTTCCTTTATTTATATTTTTCTAATTAAGATTTCATATGAGGAAGGATGGTGAGCTTGGATGCGTAATATGGTAAATTTTTTCTCATAATTTTATTTTACATTGCAAAGTTAACCTTAACGAGGCGAAAACGCTAAGTTATGTCTGCAATATTGAGTGATGTGTCTGACTTTTACCATCATTCTAGGTTTAACTTGTTTCTAACTTTTGGTAGGGTTTGGTTTACTATTTAGAACTATGATTACTTTTAAACAACCTTGATTATCCTAAGAGAATTGAATCTCAAGCTTAGATGTATATTGTTGCCATTTTTTAAATGTTTTAGTATATGGAAAAGTAATTATCAACATTTCTTCATCTTAGGTTTGAGAAGGATCGTTATGTGCTACATATTATTCTTTGATCTATTACTATATAAATCAGAATAGAAGAGTAGATTATGGTAGTTATGTTACTTAAATATAAGCTTTAATTAGAAACATCATTTGTATCATATTAAAAGAAATTAATAAAATAATAATTACAATTATAGACAATCAAGAAGTACAAGCATTTTATCTATGGTGTTTATGTTGCTAATATTTCATCAAAAAAAAAAAAAAAAAAAATTGAATTATACTAAATTAATTAGATTTCACATTAAAAAAATATTGGAGATGCGGGGTATCGATCCCCATACCTCTCGCATGCTAAGCGAGCGCTCTACCATCTGAGCTACATCCCCTTGTATTTGAATCATAATAGGATGATACATACAAATATATACGGTATAAAAATAGCTAAAAACATGCTTCTTCTTTTTTTAACGAATCATTTTTGTTAAAATAAGTTAATTTAAATGAATAATTAAGTGAATGTCTCAAACATCTGTCCCAATATAGCTTTCTTATCTACAAGTAGGCAGCTAACTAGCGAGAGTTTGAGCTTATTTTACTTTGTAAAAAAAAAAAAAAAAAAAAAAAAAAAAGATCATCCATAGTTAAATATTCATATATTTGATTAGAGAGATAATTATTGAGTTAAATTAAATAATGATGTGCTAATTATTATAGTTTGGGTGTAATGAAAAACCATGCAGGAATTATATAAGTGAAGATGAACAGTATTCCACATGTTCCCCCAGGGTTTAGGTTTCACCCAACAGATGAAGAATTGGTTGATTATTACCTGAGGAAGAAGATTGCTTCCAAGAGAATTGATTTGGATATCATCAAAGATGTTGACCTTTACAGAATTGAACCATGGGATCTTCAAGGTTTAAATACTCTCCTAATTTATTACTTAATTTTTTTTTTAAATGCTATATATATATATATATATATATATATGTATATATATATATATACTCTCATTACACGCACACTATATCAAAGAGAGAGTTGATTTGATCATTCGTGTTGATAAACGTTTAGAAATGCCTAAACTTTCTAATTTTTCGTTAATTTAACGCAAATATCTATACGAGAGAAAATATGAAAGTTGAATCTTCCAAGGAATCTTTTAGCAAATCTTTAAGAATACCTAATCATAATTAAATGAAAATTTGTTATAAATATGCAACTTTTACCTAACAATTTTAATTACAATATTTTTTTTCAAATATTTTATTTTTTGTTTTTTGAAAAAGATACGTATGTTGATGGAGTACGCAAGAAGCATACGATGATTACAAAAAGACATTCCAATTTAACACAACGGAAAAATGTCATAATTTCTAAAGTTAAGAGATTTGGAACGCCAAGAAACATTTGATTTTAAATGTGAACATTCTGGTGATTTTGCAGGAATCTGCCATTTTTTTTGTGCTATAATCGAATTATTTTTCAAAATTATGCTATTCGTGCAATTTTTTTTTTTGTTATACATGCAAAATCGAGTATTTAAGTACTAAATCTAGAAATTATATGTATTACTATAATGTTTAACGGTTTGGATTTTGTTTTAAATTTTTGGGGTGAAGAACTATGTAAACTGGCTGGAAGTGAGGATCAAAATGAATGGTATTTTTTTAGCCACAAAGACAAGAAGTATCCGACAGGAACGCGAACGAATCGAGCAACAAAAGCAGGGTTTTGGAAAGCAACAGGAAGAGACAAAGCCATTTATGCTCGACATTGTTTGGTCGGGATGAGAAAAACCTTAGTTTTTTACAAAGGGAGGGCTCCCAATGGACTCAAATCTGATTGGATCATGCATGAATACAGACTCGAAACAAATGAAAATGCTACTCCTCAGGTAACTAACTTTCTTTTAACTCAAATTAATTAGATAAAAACGAGAGAAAGCGAAAAAGAAATACACAGATTTACGTGATTCACTTGCGGGTGTGTTAGTTATGTTCACAAGTAGATAGAAGAACAGTTTTAGTAACGAGATCCCGACTAAATAATTGTGATGTATCAAAATTCAAGACATATCCCACCAAAATACGAGTCTAAGAGTTATTTTACACATAATTCAGAACATTTACGAGCATAAAAAAGACTTAAGTTTGAGAGGGCTTTAATTGGATTGATGAATCTTTTGTGGGTACTTATTATTAACCATAAAAATTCAATTTTGCTAATACAACTTTGATTTACAATAAATTTGTCAATGTGCCAGGAAGAAGGATGGGTTGTTTGCAGGGTTTTCAAGAAGAGGATGCCGACTGTGCGAAAAGCCGGCGACTACAGCTCGCCGTGCTGGTATGATGACCATGTCGCCTTCATGCCCGAGCTCGATTCTCCCACCACCCAAATCTTTCACCACCATCCCTCTTATCCCTGCAAGCAAGAGCTCGAGCTGCACTTACACGCACCGCCGCACGATTCCCTCTTCCTCCAACTCCCTCATCTCGAGAGCCCAAAAATTCCTCCGTCCTCCACCCCTACCACCAACCCTCTCCTCCCTTACGCCTATGATCGGGACGCCGTCATTGCCCCAATGTATACCGTCGACCACACGGTGGACCAGATGACAGACTGGAGAGTAATGGAAAAATTTGTGGCTTCTCAGCTCAGCAGTGATCAAGATTTGAAGCAATCAAACTATTCTCATGGAGCTGTTTTTCAAGTGCCTCCAAACTCAAATGGCAGCCCGGTCGGTGAAGATATGGCACCGGAGTTCTCTCTCGGGTCGCCATCGAGTTGCCAAGTTGATATGTGGAAGTGAAGATGGAAATTTAAGAAAAGATGAAATTATTTTTCTACATGGTGTGTGTGTCCAAAAAAAGGAAAAAAAAAAAAAAGTTTAGAAGATATACAAAATACTAATTATAGAAAGTACAGTTGAAAGGAGAAGCCAATATTAATATGATATTATGAGGTTGCTTGCTGTACATAATAAAGAAAGAAAAATGCATGGTATGCATTTAATTAACTAATTCTGGATTTTTATGATCCAAAAAAATATACATTAATATATTTCATAAAATATATAAAAATATAAAACAAGATTTATATATAGGGAAAGTCAACGGTTTGAATGTTTTTTTTTTCTTCTTCTTTGTTTTGTATTCAAATATTGCATGCAATGGACCAATTCGGCCTTCCCCATGTTATTAGACATTGAAATTTTGTTAATTTCTTTCTATCTTATTTTCTATTAAATAGATTATTATTTCGATAAGACTGCTGCAATGTTTGTTCAATTTTATTCTACTATGAGCATCTGTATCAAAATCAATAAATATAATAAATTATTATGAAGTTCTAATTTTTAATGTGAAATTTTTAACCAAATTTTATATCAAATAATTATGGCAGAAATAATTTTTAACCAAATTTTATATCAAATAATTATGGCAGAAAACTCTATAGAACAATTTCTTTAAAGGATTTAGAGGCATAAACTTCTTTATTGACCCACAAGGGGCAAAAACTTAAACTACACCTTGTACGACCTAGTAACTATTAAGTTGTAGGTTCGAAATCTTCCTTCTCGTTAGAGTAAAAATAAATAAATTAAATAATCCTTTTAGTTGATAAGGCATGAAGTTTAGTATTTGAAGAAAAAATGAAATTTTTATTAAAAACAAATAAAGGTAAATTATAAAGTTGGTCCCAATGGGTAGCAGAAAGTTAGAGTTTAGTCTATATAATTTAAGGAATTCTTAACTTTATGTTTTATGGTTTAAAGAAATTTAGAGTTTAGTCGTTTAAAAATCTAGACTTTAATTCGTGTTGTTAGCAAAATTTTCTTTCACTCTTTGAATTCAATATCGTTTAACGTGAAAAAATGAACTACCTTCTTTATTTTTTAGTTCATTGATGCCACTGAATCATTGAACTTATAATGATTTACAAGTATCTTAAAAAAAGAAATCAATATGGTTTTTATATTATTAACTGTGACATACCTTAAATAATATTTTGTACTAGTCACAAAACTACAATAGGAAGAAAAAAAAAAAAATCAAATTTATAATTTTTTTAGACATAAAATATATAATAGCACCATAAGAAAAGTTTTATTTGTAGAAAAATGATAAAACAATAAGGAATGGTTTGTTTACTATCACAATCCAAACTATTATGAATGAGTTTTTAAATTTTATTTTTCAACCACCATATTCAAACGAGTTATTATAATCATTTAAAATAATCCTCCAATTTTTAGTATCTAAAATAATCATTTATTTTTAATCATTAAAAAAGCTATCCCTATATAAAATAGTTACGTCCAAAGGAGTTATAGTACAGTTATAATTCAAATCGCTCATGCTATTACACATCTTCCAACAGTCAATTATGAGCTCACCGATTCTCTACGTAATTTGTTGAACTAAAAAGAAAAAAAAAGTTTGATTTTTGTAAGGACCTGAAATGTTAAAATGTGGCATTACCATGTAAATAATTATGCGCTAAATACTTCAAGGCATATTCAACAAAGATATGGCTAACAAAATGTGATTTTGTTAAAGTATTAACGAAACTGGTAATTCCAAAGGAAATTACAATGGAAAATGCCCTTTCCCTTCGTTACATTTGAAACAAGATCAAGAAGTCAAGGAAGCTGAAAAACCAGGATGAAACCAAAGCTCTTTGGTTTTTGAAACATACCTGTGACGAATGGAAATAGACACGACGGTCGAATAACAGTAATGCACGGAAGGGGATGTCAACGAGCGGTGGCCGAAGGAGACGCCGATGCACGAACGAGGCAAAGAGAAGTAAAAATGAATGGTTGGTTGAATTGTGGTGTGAAAGCTGATGAGGACTAGAAATGGGAGTAATTTGAATGTTGGTTAAGTATTAGTGTTGAGATTGTGGCTGGGTTGATTACTTGAGTTGAAGGTCAAGCATGAAAGGCTTTATTATAAGTCCCTTTTAAGCAATGAGAATCTTTGCTCTACCAGACATAATAATTGAGCGTGCTCTTATGGACTTCCAAAATGCATACATATTATATCCTCTTACTTTGATCAAAGCCTAAAGAGATATTGATCTTCACCATTAATTTCTAACCATGTTTGTTCATAAATTAATTTCATTGTCTTAAACATTTTCAGAAATTATTTTCGATATAGGAACCCACAACAAATAAAACGATCTAATTACTAAATTTAGGAGAGAAATTAGGGTTTACGATAATGTTTTATTTTAGAGAAACTAGAGCAGTTCAAATACTCTTCTTTAATTATTTTATTTTAACAATCTATAAACTTTGTACCCCTCTCTATCCAAAGATTCAATCTAGAACATGATAAAAGATTTAACAATTAAATTTACTAGTAGATTTCAAATCACTTTTAAGCTCCCAACCTTTAACCAAATTTAAGGGTGTTTTTTTTTAATGTTAGCGACGAATTTTTACAACTTATCTTTAAACAACCATGTACGTTTTTTTTTTTTTGAGGCAAACAATCACATACTAAGTAGTGATTGAATTTTTTTTTTTCTAATCACTCATTTTTAATTACTTATTTCTCACCATTCAAAATAACATTCATTTCTAATCCCTCTAAATAATCACTCATTCTAATTAAGCTATTTTTTACGATCTCTCTATAAAAATTATCATCCAAACTAGTTATTGACCAGAACCTCTCTACAAATAATCACATTTAAACGAGTTAAACTATTTTCAAAATTCAAATTTTTAATCATTCAAAATAATCACTATACTAATCTCTCACTATATAAATCATGATTCGTCTTGAAAAAAAATTAAGTTACACTAAATTATTGATTTTTATCATCGATTCCATTGGGAGTTGACTAATCCCATATTTTTTTAACAAAGAAAACTTTCAAAGATAGGCAGAAGAATATGTAATATATATATATATATACACACACACAATTACATATATAAAAGATTATGCACATAATGTTAAATTGTGATAAAAAGTTGATTTGTGTGGTTTGAGAGTTCAGTTAGGGATTTGTAATTTGTAATTAAAAAGAAATGTTTTTGTTTTGTAGAATAAGAAAACATAATTGACAAGGTTGCAATTATTGATCTCCCTTTTTCACACTTAATTCAAATTTCCACAGTTCTTGGAGTCCATAATCCATCAATTTTCTCATATTAAATTAATAATATTTGAAAATATATCATTAGGATTTTTTTTTTTTTTTTTTTTAAGTGGGGTTGAATTTTCCATGTCTTTAAGAAGAAAAAAAAAAGACAAACAAAATTTGGTAAATGAACAAACTTAGTGTTTGAAAAGAGAAAACTTGTGTGCCTAGCATTTTCACTTAAAGCTTAGACATAATCAAGCTGTACTAAACCTTTATAATCAAGGTTAAAACCTTTGCTTGTGTGTGAAACTGACAATATTAATCAATTACGAACTATATAATTAGAGTTAAAGTTTGTGTATAGTAGAATGTGAACGCGACAAAATGCTGGGATTTGAGATTTTTTTAAAAGTTGATTACTTTGGTTAGAATTATTAATTAAGATATATTTGAAACTTTTGAGAAGGTAATTAAAAAAAAGGTAATCGATTCCCTCAATAAGCTTTCGCCTCAGCTCCATCCTCATCTCCTCACTAAAATTGAGCAGAAAGCCTCATCCTCAGACTTCAGTGGAATATTCTAACTTAATAGTGGTGATTGGTGTTGTTTCTGATGGGTCTCCGGATCTTTCTGATTTTTCAATTAATGTTTGATGATATTAAAGATCTTATTAACCTTGTTTGGAATTGTGAGGTTGTAGCATTGTTACAGGTCGTATAATAGAGTGGTTGATGCTCTCGTCAAGGTTAAAAATCCTAGTTTCTTCTCTTTGAAGTTTTCTCAATCCGTTGAGGATGTGAGGATCTATTTTTGGAAGAGTAATTTCTCCCTATATTGGATCTTTGATTGATGAAGATTGTTCCTATTTGTTTGTTTGAGGAATATATTGACTGTTGTTTTAAAAAAAAACAAGGCAATCGATTAGAGACTCACCTATGAAATAATAGAGAAGAGCAAAAAGTTGGTAAATAAAATAAATAATGTATTGAATTGAAATGATTGAATACTTGTAGGTACGTATGATATACATAAACGTACAACAGTACAATACTCTTTTTCTTATAGTCTGATACAATATTTGTTTCAAGTATATTTCCACACAATGTACTCACAAAAAGAACGTGTTTGAGATAAGATAAATAAGAATGATTATGAGAGGAATGAAAACTAGAGCGAGAATGAGAAAAAGAATGATTATGAGCAATATAATTAATTGTATTTGTGGCTAAGAGAATGATTAGGGAGAGAATAATTCACTGTTTTGTGTGAAGATAATGGTAATGAAAAAAAAATTAAATAATAAGTATGATGTGAGTAAAAAATAACTATAAAAAGAATAAAAAATAGTTAAAAGAAAAATAAAAATGTAATTTAAAAAAAATACCGCAAACCATTTTCCTTCTCATTTCCCTTCCATTTTTATTATAATAATTTTTTTTTTTGGTTCTCCACTCTTCTCTGTTCCATTTTTTTCTACAAAAAAAAAAAGAAAAAAAAGAATAGTAATTGAATTGAATAAAGTGAAAGGGAAATTATTATTATAGATAGGCATTGGTCTAACAAGAGATTCCTCCATTTTTGTAAATGTTTCTGTACGAGGAACCACATTCAGACACTCTAGTAGTTCTTTTGTTTCTTTTTTCCTTGCCTGCTTTTCTCTCTCTTCCTCGTTTGGATGAGTGTGTGGAATTGTCTTTCTGTGCAGAAAATAAAATTAAAATGAAAGCAACTTTATTTACGCATGTTAAATAAAATATATGAAAAATAAATCTCATAAATTAAGAAAATAAATAATTTAATTTGATTAAATTAGAATCAGAGTTAGATTTAAAAGTCAAAAGTTATAGATTTAGACTTATCTAAATAATTTAATTTAATTTGATAAATTTTATTTTGAAAATTGAATTCAACAATTTAAAAATCAAAAAAAAAAAAAAAATTAAAGAGATATTTTATTTGTTCAAAAAATAGAATCTTCAAATTTTTTTTTTCATTATTTTTTTTAAAAAAAAATTTGTTGATCTCTTACTTAATTTTTTGAATTGAAAACAAATATTAAATATTTAAAAGATTGATTAGGATATGAATTTAAAAATTAAATCTAACCATTTTAAAAGTGGAGGAATAAAAAGTTGGCTAAAATGAGATGTTTATCTTAATCTTAGGATGACGAGATTATTTAATTCTATTTTTATTATTTTATATATTAATTAATAAATGAACTAACCTATTTTGGAAATACAAATATTATCTCACTCTCCTTAATTTTGATTTTGACAAAAATTTAAAGTCAAAAAAATTAAAGACATGTTTAGAAAATATAGACATTCGCTAGCCCTTTGGGTCTATCTTTACCGATCATGGGCCCGGGCCGGCCCATAAAATGATGGAACGAGTGGGCTGTACAGCAACGACGTCGTATAACCAGACCAAAATGTTTGCCATCCTTGCGAGTTATCGACGACGTAGGAGACAGTATAGCCAATGAACAGTCGCCACGTTACTGCCATACTCTACGTGGACTCCATTATCGAACACCATAAGGCATCAAAGATTTAAGTCAATATGCAAAATCTTAAACTAAGTTTTCTGTTAATTAACACAAAGCATCACGAAACTTCTGATTTGCAAAATTTCCCCCAAAAGACTGTTCTAATAAAAATAAAAGAAAGGAATAGAACCTGGGCTGCATCAATTCAACTCTTCCTTGGATTTTCCGCTCGTAATTATCACAGGAGCATTAATGGTGGCATAGATTTTAGATTGGTGCATTTGGTTCGATTTCGATTTCTGGTAATTTAGAATTTTGAGTTTCTCGGACATGGCTGCTCCTTTCTTCTCAACGCCTTTTCAACCTTATGTTTATCAGGTGCTCTCTCCTTCTCGATTGTCCTTTTGTTGTTTCTAATTTGAAGCTGTTTCTGGATCCTGCTTGATTTCTGGAAAATTCAGGAGCATGTAATCGGAATATTGATTATATGCCTTATTTCTTAGTTTAGATCGTCTGTATCGCGTGTTTGATCATTTGTATGAATTATGATCGTTGTTTAAAAAAATTCGTGAACGCGGGGTTTATTGATCGGTGGATGACCATTTGTGGTTCAGTAGGTATGCGCGAATCCGTTGTGAGTTATCTTTTTACCAGTCTTGTTCTCACAGGCCAAATGTTAGATACATAGATAAAAGCGCAAGCACCTGATTTTTTTTATGGAGTGTGATAATTCTGGACTCCTGCACTTCTAGATTATACGCTGGTCACGAGTGTGTTGGTTTTCGATAATTAAAAAACGATGACACGACGAATTCTGAAGAGGAGTTGACCAGTACGTTTATGGACATTGTAGTGTAGATAGGTTTGAGGTATGATAATTACATGGCAGTTCGGATTTCGGAATAGACATTTTTATCTCAAGAGGCGAGAAATTCAAGCATTTAAAAACATGCATCTAATAGAGAGTTTGAGCATCTATCTCAAAACCAATTGGCAATGAGAGGAGTAACCCACCTATCTTATAAATGCTAGAATATTTCTTCACTTTTCCAATGTGTGACAATGGTGAGATCCTCAACATGCCCTCTCAAAATGGTGCCTCTTTTGGGATCACCATTCTTGGATCGGATCCCAATTTCATTCTTATTGGACCGAAAATTCGTTTTGGACTTAATAGGCTCTGATACCATATTAGATAGTGTGAACATCCATCTTAAAACCAATTGTCAATGAGAGGAGTAGTTCACCTATCTTATAAATGTTAGGATGTTTCCTCATTTTTCGAATGAGAGACAATAGTGGGATCCAAAAGATTACCCAATTTGCTGCACAATTCAGTATAACACTAAAATCTCTCCTTGTCAGATTCGTGTTTGATCTCGCCATCTACCCAATCTCTCAAATACTGTAATGCCCCCTATTGGCCAAATGGATCTTCCCACTCCGCTCCGTAAGAGGCAAGGATTTACCTTACACTTATTTACTAACATCCAACTCTTTCACAATTGACATTGGCATAATCCAAAATCATGCCCCTTGCATGCAATTAGAAAAACCAAGCACCGCTCTAAGTCGTCTTCGCAATAAAACATGGTAATCACGCATTAGATGCTATCATATTTTATGCAGAAGAATATGAATGACTGAGTATAAATTTTCTCTTTTCATTAATATAGAGATTACCTTAACACCATCATATACTGGGCCTAGGGTTGAAGAGTGTCATAAGTAACTAAGAAATGTTGAGTTCAATTCAAATGGCCTCCTACATAGAGATAATTTCCTACAGATTTTCTTGACATTCAAATATTGGAGGGTCACTTGGTATGTCTCATGAGAATAGTCAAGATATGTGTAAGTTGGCTCGGTCACTCACGATTATCAATATATATATATGGAGAGAGAGAGGGGTTGCCTTGGACTATTTTTTACTGAGGCTATTCTATTTGAAGATTTGTAAAAGTTCAATTTTAATTGGTCTCATGAAGTTTTATTGATTTGAAATTTAGTGCATGATGTTTATTACTGTTGTTTTACTGAAAGTTGTTTGTTCTACATGATGTTGTAGAGTCCACAAGATGCAATGATACCATTTCAGATTTTGGGCGGTGAAGCTCAAGTAGTACAGGTATATAATATGTTGTGATTGTTATTCTGTGACACTGGCAAGATTAACTACTTGCATGTTTCATATTTATTGTCTTTTTTCAAGTACTGCATCTCTTTCTTTATTATTATTATTATTAATATCTTTATTTTCTTGTTCATCTTGCATTGGCAGATAATGCTTAAGCCACAAGAAAAGGTTATTGCAAGGCCTGGTAAGTACTAAGTAGTGTTAGTATGATTTTTTATTTTTCTTGGATGCACTCGGCCTTTCTTTCTATCTTGTATAGAGGGACATTTTTTAGCTGTTAGAATATTGTTTCTATTTTTTGTAGCACTTCTTTTAGGCCAAGTTCATGTTTAGCATGTTTGGTATATTGACCTCAATGTGCTCCCACACTTGTTTAACGTGTTTTTAATTTGTACACAATATTAACACTTTGTGAACACTTGTATAAAATTTTAAATGATTGTTTTGTAAAAATAGATCCTTATAATTTGTGAATAGTAAGTGGTTCAAGTTCTCTCCCTACAGTGTTAGTTAGCCATTGGACCTCGGCACTAGATATGCAGAATGTTGAACTTGATGATTTGTTAATGCTCTTAAACTGCTGTTTCAACTGTAATTATTCATCAATGTTCATCTGCAATTTGCTATAATACTCATGACAACTACCAACAAGAGCATAGCTCAAGTGACATGGTATATGACCTAATGCCTATGACCTAGTAACAGAAACGTTATTGGTTCAAATCCCTCTACCCCAATGTTATTGAATTCAAAAATGAAAAACAATACTCATTACAACTTTCCTTATTTAAAATGTTCTGTTTATGAGAAGTGTGAACTGAGGTTTTCTTTTAAGTTCATCTACTTTTATTACTTAGTTGGGGAAAGATTTTCTTCTTTCTTTGTTACCCGTTAATTATTTGTGCAGCTGATACACTTATTCTTGCAGGCTCTATGTGTTTCATGTCTGGGTCTATTGAGATGGAAAATGTTTTTCTACCAGAAAATGAAGTGGGTGTTTGGCATTGGCTATTTGGAAAGAGTGTCACTAGCATCGTTCTTCGGAATTCTGGTACAAGTGATGGATATGTTGGAATTTCTGCACCTTTTCTGGCTAGGATTCTTCCGGTTTGTACTGTGTTTTGTTTCCTTTATTTTATTATTACTGAAAGAAAAAATATCTCATCAATTGACTTTACCTACATTCCAGTTTCTCCTCAGTCAGTGTCATATATGTTTCTATAACTATGTTGCAGATTGATATGGCGATGTTTGGTGGAGAACTTCTATGCCAGGTAGAGAATATTTTTTACTTTGTTGTTCTGCCTAGTAGCTTCTCTTTGGTACTTTTTTTATAACAAAACCAATTTACCGTTGTCCTCCCCTCCCCCTCGCTGTGTTTGGAAGATAATAAATTTATATGGTTAACATATAAATTTTAGTTATCTTGAATTACATATAAATTTTAGTTATCTTGAATTCAGTTATTCATTTTGTCTACTTCTAGGCTCTATTGCCTGATCATTTTTGCTTAATTTTTTATACGTAGCCAGATGCATTCCTTTGCTCTGTTAATGATGTGAAGGTTAATAACACAGTTGATCACAGAGTACGCAATGTAATCACTGGTGTGGAGGTGAGTTGACGTATTGTTCGTTCTTGTTTAACTGCTTCATGCATCTCTGTTTTTTGGTATTAATATTTGCTCTTCCCATTGTTTTATTTCCTCTAATCGAACTGTGGATGTTATTGTAGGGGTTTCTTAGGCAGAAGTTATCAGGCCAAGGGCTTGCTTATATTCTTGGGGGTGGATCTGGTATGTGCTTCGCATTTTCATTTTATTTTTGCAAATCTTCTAAAGGACCTGTTTTCATCTGTTTATGTAAATTATGAAAACTGAAAAGTAGCCTGAATTTGCTTTGAGTTTCCATATGACTGTTGGCTAGAGCAACTCAAGTGTTCATTTGTTATTAAGATTTATTTCCACACTTGTTATGTACTCATTCACAAGTTCACTACTGCTGACCTTTAACTTGTGCTGAGCTTTTAATGCTAATATATTACATTGGAATCAGATTTTAATCACACTTAAAGTAGATGGAGTAATTTTCTGTATTATTAATTTGTTTGCTGATGTCTGGTTTTCTTCAGAGATTTTTGGTTCATAATTTAGTAATAATGTACAATGGTCAGAAGAGAAAGGGAGATCACATAATAATATCGATATATTTATTTTAATCTTCAAGATGTGATCCTCTGCATGCTTCAGCCTTTGAGATATTCAAAATTAGAATTTTTATTTGAAGAACTTTTTTGGGCTCTGCTAGTTGTACAGAAAAATCTTGAGGTTGGTGAAGTATTATCCGTGGATATCTCCTGCATTGTGGCTATGACCACCACCATCGATGTCCAAATCAAATACAATGGTCCTGGGAGAAGAGCAGTATTTGGGGTAAGAGTGCTTTATATTTGTCGTAATGCCCTTAATGCTAGATTTGGGAAAGACTTTTTATAATGGTCATCTACGGAAGATTTAATTTCCAGTAATAAAATTAAACCATTGCTTTATAAGATTAGTTGATTTGCACGCAAATTGGTTTGAATACTCATTTATAAAAAAATAATAATTAAAAAAAAAAAAAATCTACACAAAAGCCGAAGCCATCTTAGTTGGGGTAAAGCTATACATTTTGTAATTAGTTGTCATTATTGTTCATTTTTACTCGGGGCTAATTGGGAATGCATATGTTTAGTATTAGTCTCTGTGGGCTTCTCTCGGGGGTAGCTTACTCTTTTTCTCTAAAGAAATCATAAAATAGCAGAAGCTTCGAGTTATGAAGAAGGAAATTCAGTCAACAATTTCAAACTCTGCTCATTCGTAAGCTTTAACCTGAGATTCTGTCTGAGGAATACATTTTGTCACCTTTTAACCGGGGTGGTTGAAAGGTTCGGCCGCATAAAGTTATCATGAGTTCAATCTGGGTCGTCTATCTAAAAATTATGAGTTCGAGTCGCCTGCCTATAAATTTTGCTTTTTTACTTGACACTCAAATTTGGCAGGGTCAGACGGGCTGTGAACAGAAAAGATTAAATAAATATAATAAAAAAAAAACACACACATTTTGTCTCCTCTTAACAGGCACCATTTTTTTTTTTTTTTTTTGAGTATAAATTAGGGGAGGGGACCATATACCCTACATAGAGGGTACCACTGTTTTCAAATAAATGAGAGTCAAATACTGATTTTTAGGATCAAATCCTTAAGGTGGTGTTTAACTGAATTACCATTAGCCACCAATCCTTTCAATAACACCCATCACTTGATTGTTTAATTTCAGGGTGACAACTTAGTGACAGCCACATTAACAGGACCAGGCATGGTTTTCATTCAGAGTTTGCCATTTCAACGACTTTCTCAGCGCATTGCGAGGTAATTAAGGTCTCGTTTGGTAACGTTGTTGTTTCTCGTTTCTTTGTTCCTATTTCTTGTTTCTTATTTTCTTAGAATGAGAAACAATAATGTGTTTGGTAACTATTTATTTTTCTTGTTTCTTACAAAAATTAGAAACAGGAACAAAACTTGTTTGGTAATGATTTTTTGTTTCTTGTTTTTTTTTTCTTTCATTTTATAATTTTGTATCGTTTTAAAAAATGTATGTCGTGTAGTATAAAAATATATAATATGCGTTAAAAAATATTTATAAATTTTACGTGATATAATATAAATAAATATTTTATTAAAAAAAACAAAATAAATCTCAATGTTAACAACAAATTTAATATCTTATTTTTCATTCGAGTCATTCGTAGGTGTGAAAGGAAAAATCAAAAGGATGAAACTGAATTGAACCAAACCAATCTTTTTTTAGAACAATATTGAATCATTCGATTTGATATTTTAGAAAATTGAAATATAAAAAATGGATTAATATTTAGATCGGAAGAAAACAAATTTAGATTTTAAATAAGAAGCAAAACAATAGAAATATTTTGTTATTCGTGGAAAATGTTTTTTTTAGTAAATTAAAAATTATACATTAATATTTTTCAAATATATTTATAAATTACAAATATATGTGATCTAATAAATTTTAAACAATAATTTATTGTAATTTTTTTTCTTCTAAAATTTAAGTCGCTATTTAATTAAAATGGGCTAAGATAATTAACCTAAACATAATAAATAAAAATTAAACCATGAAAATCACACAAATACCCCAAGTTGAATAATATATAATGTGATTTTCAATGTGTGTTTTTTTTAAAGGAGAAAAAAATTTTAGATTTGAAAAAGAGAAACATAACAGAATATTTAGTAGATCATATATTTCTACAATTTTATAAAACATTCTTCTTATTTTTAGAAACAAGAAACGGGAACAGTTAACAAACAAGTCTGTTTCTTAAAAATAAGAAACAGAAACGAGAAACAGGAAATGATAATGTTTCCAAGCCCTAAGAAGCTGAAGATCTTTGTTTCTCCTTTTTGCCTTAAACTTATTTGACAAAGTATCAATTTTGCAGGGCCGTTACAGCCCCGAATATGAGGGAAAATCCCAAGTTCTTTGCTCAGCTTGCCTTCTTCGTTTTTCTGGCTTATGTTGTGATTGTATCTTCGATAATCTTGACAGATGTATAATTTTTAGGTCTTAAATTTCATAGGGTGATTGGATTAGCTAGGCTGAAATTGAGATTATTAATACAAAACTTTATTATTGGATTTTTGCTTTATAATTGAAGTTGTGCAGATATTTTGGGCTGAGTAAATATGAGATATCCTTGCAGGTTGAATGGGACTAATGTCACATTTGTAATTTGAGATTATTGCATTGTTATTTATGGATTGAGTTTGCTGGATTTTCATCAATTGCGAATAAAATTGTAAATATGAGAAGGATGTAAAAATTGCGAGGATTTTTGTTCCAGTTATAATTTCAAATTTAAAGTTCAACTGACAAAATATCAAACTAAATTAATTGGATTCGTCAGTCCAAATTCTCTGAAGTTATATCAAACTAAATTAATTGGATTCGTCAGTCCAAATTCTCTGAAGTTGAAATATAATTTTGATTTTCTTCAAAATGACTTTGGTCTCTATAACTTTATACTTGCAAATTTAGTTTTTTTTTTTTTTTTTTAAATTCAACTATACTTTGCAAATGAAATTTAAACGTATGATTTATTGATTTAAACCTATGGTTTACTGATTATAATAATACATTGATGATGTTGAGTTGTTTTTGTTTGACACTTTTAACTTCAGTTTATGTATTTTAAAATAACACTAAAAATTGTTTGAAGCGTCAAATAATGGGGGATACATTTGGTCGTTTGGATTGTTTGCATTACACTCTTCTCATTGGGGAAGGCATAATGTTAGTTTATTATCAAAAAACTAAATCAGGTAGAAACTATAGGTTTACTTTAATCGCTAACTTGAAAATTAATTCTTTCTCTCCTACCAAATTATATGATGAATATAAGTTAGTTGTTGTGTTTCTTGTTGCATCTAGTCATAAACTTTTCAACAAAGCTCGTGATAGAGATTGCACCCGTTGTGCCACTCACTTTGCAATTTTTGTTTGGCTCACTTGCTCGCCGGATTAGAGTAGGTACATCACGATCGCTTTGCAACAACAAAGTTGGATTGTGACAAAATTTGTTTCATTAGATTCATCCACTTTGAACTTGATTTCATTTTGGTCCATAAACTTTAAAATGACCAATTTTAGTCCTCAACTTTTTGTTTATCCAATTTTATCACTCTAAGTTTTAAATGTCAAATTTGATCTCCAATTTTCTCACTGCTAAATTATTTTTTCTCTTCCATCTCTCATAATTTCTCTTTCTACCAGTTTTGTTTTTCGTCCTACTTTCATTTGTGACTTTCTGTCGACAAAGTTTAAAGCATCTCTTCCCATTATCTCAAACATGTCTTAACATATGTTAAAGTATTTGAAAAGAAAACTACGTTAAAGAAAGTTGATTTTACATCCAGGGGGATTTATTGGTTATCCTCCCACCTACATTGAGGATATGCGAATCTTAATACTAAGCGAAGTTATTGCCTATGAGACAGTATTTTTAAGTAAAGAATACTCAATATTATCATATCAAGCTTGTTGAGGATCACACATAAAAATTGAAAAGATCTTGAGTTACTATTCTTACTAATTAGTTGTAAGATGAATCTCATATTTATCTAAAGTCTTCGTACATGTTCTCGGTTAACTTTTAAATAAGAGTTCCCATCAGGCATGTTCACCTCAGTCAATCAGTGCACAATGCTCATCTTACTAGCTTAAACTGTGCAAATTTAAAACAGAGAATTATAATCATGCATCACTAATGGATGATAAATAGAAGCATAATTCTAACAAATTCCACTGATGATGGCCTCCACCAACTCAACAAGTCTAACCAGGACTTCTTCTTAACAATGCTAGATTGGTAGCAGCCAGCTTCCTAAAAAATATTCACCAGCTAACATTCTTGATTGTCATGACCACATTGTCTCAAAACAAGACTCTAGATGATTAAATACTTTGTTAAAAACACCGATAATCTTAATACAAAATAAAGAATATAGAAAATGATAACTTACAAGAAAAATTTAATATGATATATAGAAAGAGGTTACAACCACATAGCTATTCAAGAGGGTTAGGTCTCTCCCGAGTCTTATGCAAGACCTATATCCAAAACATAGGTACCTTACAAAGAACCCTATCTACTGTATTTATCTAAAACACTAATGACTAATTATTATTTTGCCCCACAACATATCATGCTAATATTCCCAACAGAACCCTCGTTATGGAGTGTCAAGAAGTAATTGGAGACTATTCCAAGTCAAGAAAATGATATTGATACACAACAGAGTATAGACCTTCACAAAAGTCAAGACCGCAGAAGCAATAATTTAAGTGACAATCCATAGCTCTAAGGAATCTATATATCTCTAGGAATCTATGTATAGAGATATGAACAAGACAACTCATAGTCAAAAGGAGTAATACTCACCGGGCATCATGTACAACCAAGCAACCAAGTTCGAGACCCCTCCTATAAATGTTGTTGAACTAAAAAAACAAAAATCAAAACAACTCAAACTCGGTCTCAATTTAGCTTCACTCAATTGCTCAACTATTAGGCCATGGCTTATTAGTGAGAAGTTTAAGGAAACTTATCAAACTAGTCAAATCTAAAAAATAACTACATACACGGTCAAATTCAAAATGATTAACAAATATAGTCATTGATATTAATGAGTATTATCACATACTTTCTTATAATATTGGCATCAAAAAGTATTTATAATACAATATATAGGATTAAAACATATTAATAACTATGAAGGTAAATACTTTAGAATTTACCTACATTCGTAATTAGGAGAGCTCATCCAATACAATTTTCCAAAGTCGAATAACAATACATGATTTACATTGAAATCACATAAAAATCAAAAGCAAGAATGTTCATCGAATCATTCACCACCCAAAAAGTGCACAAATCCTCCTGCGTGCTTTCAAATATAAGAAATGTGAATACACTTCACATTAAGAAGAACCTAAATACATAAGTAGCGCATCTGTAGAAATCAAGAACACAGATGTACAGTCCGTAGAACATATTCTGTTCAGCTACGGTTGTTTAATAGAACATCTTCAATGGTAAAATGAAATTGAGATGAAATCTAAATGCATAGGGTTTAAGCCGAAAATGGACAATATCATTTCACCCTTAAAAATGAAGAGATACCAGTTGTACCCAAACAACAGCAACATGTCCACAAGTTTTCACAAAGTAGAATAAAACCAGAACTTTGAAGGAGAAACAAACACAGAAAATTATAACAACTCATAATCAAACTTTCCAGAACTTATAATAAAATACTGACATAAATCCCTGCTCCAAAAGAAGTTAAGCTACAATGCAAAACTTGTCTCAGATATCAATTCCAAGAGCAATCAGTTTTGCTTTCCTAGATATGACGGATCAATTCAGTCTGTATTATTATTTCATTAAACATATTGTCAAGAAAGAAACATCAACATAATTCTAAGCTCAGTAGCAAGCAAATAAACAACTTTATCAAGAAAAACAACAATTACTTCCAACAACCACCAAAACATTAATTTAATTTCACTGCGATGGGCTTGGAATCATACCAGTTTTCCTAGCATATGCAAAAATCCCACCAGCCTCAATGACAGGACCTGCATCTCCAATAGGCTTCAGCTTGTACTCTTTCCCCGTCGTGTGGTTGATTAAGCGGCTTTCAGCGAGCTCGATCGTCACCACGTCGCCAGTATTACATTCATCGCAGATCCTAACTTCCGATTCCAAAGGATAAATCTCTCCTGTCGCCACCGAATTCCTGAAGAAAATACGAGCATACGACTCCGCAACCACAGCCACCGCACCGGACGCTCCCAACGCAACCGGTGCGTGCTCCCGTGAAGAACCGCAGCCGAAATTGTCGCCAGCAATTATGATGGAATATTTGGTTTTCGTCTCGTCAGGTTCCACGAATCGGGTGGAATAAGAGGACGGAAGGCCAATTAGGGCGAAGGATCCGAGCTTCTCATACTCGCTGGGATTTGAGGGGACCAAAGTTAGGTATTCAGCCGGAATAATCTGGTCGGTGTCGATGTTGTCTCTGACGACATAGCAGCGGCCGTGGAATGCGGTGGCTGAGGAGGTGGCAGGGGATGGTGCAGCGGCTGCTCGCGGGGTGATGGTTGCAGCACGCGGCGGCGCGTGGGAGAAGGTGATTGATAGATCATTGATGGAATTGCAGTGGGAAGAGGAGAATTTGACGGTTTGAGAAAGATGGAGAAGGGAAATGGAAGGTGAAGATCGGGGAGTGAAAGTGGCAATAGGGCTTCGAGACAGAAACAGTGAAGCCGCCATAGTCGTTTCTGGCCAACAAGATGTGAGGGAAGGAGAAGCATAACTCATTTTGGTCTTTGATATTGTAATTTATTTTGAGGAATAAAACGCCAATGCGGTTTTTTCTTCAAATCAAAAAAAACAAATAAAAATAAATAAAAAAACACGATTTTAGTTAAATAGATTGCAATAATTTCAATTATAAATATCAAATAGGTATGTTTGTTTTTTTTTTTTTAATTTACTATCGTTACTAAGCTATATAACTATTAAAAATAAATGTGTACTGTTATATTAAAAATTGTATTTGATCAAATCACATTTCTCAATCAACCTTTATACTAAAATGTGATGAAATTTCGTCAAATAACCTTTCATATTTTAAAATGTTATAAATATTTTCTTCAATTAATGGATATTAAATTTAACGCGTGTGATTAAAGAATAAACATTTGTTTAAGAGAAAGAATTAACTTCTATTTCCAGGAAAAGTGTGTGATTCAAATAACTTTACCCACAAATTATCAAAGTTGATTAATATTACATAAAATACAAAAAAAAAAAAAAAAAACATTTTGATTTAAATTTTTAAATTTTTTCCCAAAAAAATGATAAATAAATAAACGTATATATAAACAATTTGACGCTTAGGCAGCAAGAACATGAATACGGATAGCAATATGAGCTCATACATACGAGCAAAGCCCAATGACCTCCAAATTCACTGTCAGCGACCCCATTTGTAGAGTTCGGCCCACTTCGTAGCCCAAGATGCGCTAAGCAGAAGCGAAATGGAGAGTCCAGATCCGAAACATGAAATAAATCGTCTCTATATAAACTAGGGTTCTTCAAAAGAAAACCCTAGTGGGTGACTCCTCGCTGCAAGTCCGTGTACTACGATCCAATGGGTACTCGCTTCTTCTCTAGGATTTACCTTAATAATCGAATGATCCTCCTTTTCCATTTCAATTTTCGTATAGTCTGAAGTTGTTGTTGATCTTAATTTTCGAATCGATATTCTAGTATATTGAATCGTTCGCATTATTAAAGTTTCTTTCAGTTTGTCCATGGAAATGGTAGATTGTTATATGTATTTGTTTGATAAATTATCTTAGCTGAATGCTCGCGTTTCGTTTGTATCCTCTTTTGATTTTGGAAAACAGGGGCGTACAAGTACGTGTCGGAGCTATGGAGGAAGAAGCAGTCGGATGTGATGAGGTTTCTACAGAGGGTGAGATGCTGGGAGTATCGCCAACATCCATCCATTGTTCGCGTCACTCATCCGACTCGACCTGATAAGGCTCGCCGTCTCGGTTACAAGGCCAAGCAGGTAACAAAAGCTTATTATTTTTGTGTGTAGATTTATGCTACTATTACCGTATTGGAGCTCTTTTAGATTTTCACTAAAATCAATGATTTTTAAACTTCCATAGTAACTGAGGTCTGTTAGAATAATTAGATTAATATAGAGTTAGTATTAGCATGTTTATGTTATTGTCATATTGTAAATCCCAATGGGCTTCTTTAGATAATATGGTTTTATGATTAGTTTATATAGAATCATTATATTTTCCACCACTAGGGGTTGCAAGTGTGGCACACAATGTGCCTCCAACACATTTTCCATCTCTACAATGTATCTCTCTTCCTCTCTACAATGATTTACACTTCTTCATATCTTTCTAGTTCTATAACGAAGTTTTACTATGTGATTTGTGTATCATGTTTTCAGTCGCTATCATGCTATGATTGTCTTCCCTTTCTTGTGTCAACAGATTTAGTTTATGCTTATTTGTTATTAATTTTATTCTCTTTTCCGGTAGTTTTATGTCTTGTAGTACTAGATTCTGTTGCATATGTTTTGATGGCTTTTCCTTCCAGAGTACCTTGGTTTGTAATAACTTTGATATGGATTAAAAGGTTCAACACCGACAGTTTATTCATCTTGAATATAAATTTTGACACAAGTTGCATTTTTGTAACAAAAATATAATGTGATCATAATGTTTTAACCAGCTTTGTTATTCTTGAAGCGGTTGTGCAGAATTTTTCCCTGCAGTTTCTGATCAAGTTGTCATTTTCTGTATGGTTTATCACACTCTTTTTAGTCTTAAATGATAGCTTGAGAAATTACGTACAGGGTTATGTGGTTTACAGAGTCCGTGTAAGGCGTGGTGGTAGGAAGAGGCCAGTTCCCAAGGGTATTGTGTATGGCAAGCCAACCAACCAGGGAGTTACCCAGTTGAAGTTCCAGCGTAGCAAGAGATCAGTTGCAGAAGAAAGAGCAGGGCGAAAGTTGGGTGGTCTTCGCGTTCTTAACTCATACTGGATCAACGAGGTCATTGACTATGAATTTTCCTGTTTCTTTAGATAACCCATACCCATGACCATCAAATAATTCAGAAGTATTTGTCTGAACTCATTGAAATTGCATATCATTATGTTTGTTTGTCATCTTTCTGACCGTTTTTGTAATTGAAACAGGATTCTACTTACAAGTACTACGAAGTGATTTTGGTTGATGTTGCCCACAATGCTGTTCGCAATGACCCAAGAATCAACTGGATCTGCAATCCAGTCCACAAGCACAGGGAGCTCAGAGGACTTACATCCGCAGGCAAGAAATACAGGGGACTCCGTGGAAGAGGACACTTGAACCACAAGGCCAGGCCTTCTCGCAGAGCAACCTGGAAGAGAAACAACACTCTCTCACTCCGTCGTTACCGTTAATTTCGGTGATGTTTTCTCTGTTATCATTATTATCTGCTCTCTTTGGAGAATTTAGTGGAAGATTTTTTTATCATGATCAAACCTAATAGTTGACATTGAGAATTGTCGGGATTTTTCTCAACTGAGAATTTTTGTTTATTGTAGTTGTATCTGTTTGTTATATCTTGGAACCATTTTTGTTCACTGTTATGGTTTTAAGTAATCTTGAATCCGTTAAATGTCTCTGAATAGTTAGCTTTATTTTATTATTTATGCATTATTTACACGTCCAACATATTAATATACATAAAAAGTAATTGACATATTAACTTTATATTAAATGCTGATGTATTATCAATTTGATAGTTACATATGTATGTTTCCGTTGGAAACACATTTGAGTAAGATGTTCAGTTCTAATCAGTATGAGACTAATCTCATCGCATTTTTTACACAATTTTGCCATAACTGTGGTCTGTGTATATACTAATTTTCATGCTTGTTTGGAAGATGTGGGAGGTCGATTTGCTTATGATTGATCATTTCCCAAATTTTCTTGGGCAAGGTCAAGATTCAATTCAAAGGATGCAAAGCAGCTTGAGTTTAATTCTACAGGTAGTTTAAATTATAGACTACTTTGAACTCATTTCGGTATTTATTATCATCAATTGTTGGTTTAAAAAGGATCCTCTGCATGAGTATTGTATCAGTTCTGTTGCTGAACCTTGGATTAACATGGTTTCAAAATTAAAGAAAAAAATAAAGGATTAACGGCTCGTTTTGTTTAATATTAATACTAATTAGGAAGCAACGTTTAACGGTTCATTTTGTTTAATATTAACTTCGATTGGTAACTAATTTAAATTAATTATTCGGATCAACTTGATGAGATAAAAATATAGTAATAATTGGAGTTTGAATTAATTTTTTTATTGACAATTTTTTTTTTTTTAAACAAATGTTAATTCTTTCCTTCATTTCCTATCACTTCCTATATGTTTAGCAAAATATGTTCTGATAGAAATAAGTAAGAGTATACATGGATTAGAGAAATTTTTGAACTAGGCCAAAATTTAGAGTTATCAATTTTTCAACTAAACATTTTTGAACATGATCTAACCAAGTCATTTTTGTTAAACAAAAAGTCTATGTAATAATATTAATTAATCATTCAACTTCAATTTATATTATTATATAAATTATATAAAAGATTTTTGGTGAACAAAAAATTTAAAGATAATAATAAAATTAAGTAAATATATGCATATATAATTATGTTATAGGTAAATAAATATTTTTTATATTGATAATAAATTTGGGTTAGTTTGGATTAACCCAAATTGGTTTTAGGTCAACTCAAGAACCAACTCAACTCATAATTTTTTATTTATTTGAATCCAACCCAATCCAAATAAGTTATAACAACCGTCAAATTGAGTTGGATTGGTTTGGGTCATTCGGGTCGCCGGGTTATTTGAACACTCCTAGAACTCTAACTAAAATATATAAAATATTGTGAACAATTTAATAAAAATAAAAACTCTAGTAAATATTCTGGACACTGATAGAAATTAAAACTCTACTTATATTAGAATTGATAAGTTTTTTATATACATATATAGAATTGATAATTAAGAAACAAATTATAAATGCAGTGGTTAAATCTCAATCTTTTTAAGGGATATGAATAGATATATGAGATATGAATAGATATATGAGATTGTGTTTATGTTATAAAAATGGGTTAAAAAAGCGAGTATAGTTTAATTGATACTATTAATGTCTAATGGTTCGAGTCTTCCAAATTCGAAATAACACCAATTCCATAATCGACCAAAAATTTTAGACTCATATTTATTTTTTTACCCAACCTAATCCAAAAAAATACATAACACTTAAGGTGTTGGGTTAGATAGGTACTATTCGTCGGTTATTGGTTGTTTTATTCATCTCTATCTCTTCGGTTGTTGGTTATTTTGTTCATCTCTATCTCCTAAAGACTTTCAAACAAATAAATAAAGGTTACAAAATTTTATTTGGATTCTTAAATTTTGGAGTTTGTTTTATTTTCGTCTCTTAGAGTTTCAAATGTTCAATTTTGGTCAATAAACTTTGTTCTTTTTCTATTTTTAATCTCTCGAATTTTAAATGTCCGAATTTAATTCCTACACTACAAACATGAGTTTTGTAGGATATGTTTGGCTATGACTATAGAACCAAGAATATAAAAGAGAGAATGAAAGAAAAAAAAAGGAAAAAAAAAAGAGGAGAGATGTGGATGGAAAAAGATAAAACTTCTAAGAGAAGTGCTAAAAAAGGGAAGAGAGAAATAATTTAGGAATAAAAAATAAATATTTAACTAAAAGAATAATTTTCTTAATTGTGTAGGGATCAAATTCTAATATTTGATAATCTACTGACCAAAATTTTGAATAAACAATAAAATTAAATATATCACAACAAAAATGAAATAAACAACCAAGATGACATTTTTACCCTAAATAAAAGATTATTGTAGCGAGCCCAAGATATCAAATGGGCAGAGTAGAAAACTCCATATTTCTATATGCTCCTCCTGTTCTTCTCATTCTCAAGAATCCTGTCCTTTAAAGATTCTATACACAGACTTCAAGTTTGCAGAATCAAAGTAATTCAAGTTTCCAGAATCGAAGTAATGCAAAGTGAAATCCAGTTCACAACACAAAGTCTATAGCTCTCGTAAATCGAGGCCAAGCCACTGGTTTTCGCCATTCAATTGACCGAAAGAGAGTGCAGGTGCAGTTTCAGAAGAAAAACGAAAAATGAAATTTAGGGCTCCGCAGAGGTTCTTTATGCTGCCTTCAACCAGTCACCTGATTTGTGCTCGCAACAATGGTCGTCGAAGCTTCACTTACATTTTCAGGAGGATTCAAACTTCCGTACATGCTCGAGCTTCTGCCGGCGGTGGTAATGGCAGTTCTCAAGGTAATCGTAACTAATGTAGTTGCAGAATCAGCCATTTCGGATTTTTACGTTTTCTATAATCGATTTTTGTTAATGGAATTTAGATTTAGCATTCGAAGCTCAGTGTTTAGAGTATGTGCAGGTGATTCTTATTTGGTGCCTGGTGCGACGGTGGCTACTTTACTGATGCTCGGTGCACTTCATGCTCGTCGGCTTTATGATGATAAGAAGGTATTATATCATAAATTCATAAGATCAATTACTTCAAGAATGAATTTGGTGGACCTTTTAGCTGCCTTTTCTACTTCACGATATTCGCTTATCTTTTAACTATTTTGTAAAACAATGGCCTCTGCATGATATTAATTTTCAGCTGGGTGATTTTGTTAATTATTGAACTATTTTCTGTTCTTAGGAGTAAGATAGTTCGAATTAAAACAATCTGTGCCATGTAAGAATTAAGATATTGAATGATGGTTTTGAAGTTTCAGAAGTTTAACTCTCCATCTTTGTTCAGGTTGAAGAGGCACGTGAGAGAGGCATAGAGCCTGAGTTCAAGTCGGATATTAAAGTACAAGATCTACATAGTGATAATCAGATATTATAAATTTCTGTCATTGAAATTGGAAATATAGTGTAACCAAGTACTTCCTAATTTAGTCTTAATGTTCTCTTTCACAATTGCAGGCAACGGTTTTGAGATTGATACCTTTGCGTTTAGTTTCAAGATGTTGGGGTCACTTGACTAATGTGGTAACCTCCCGGTTCTTTAGCTCCTTTTTTTTTCTCTGGTTTTTTTCTTTGCGTTTGAAATATTCCTGTGATGTGATTGTAATCGAACTAAACTCTTGTTTTTTTTTTGGGTGCATGATTTTATCCACAACATTCCCTCATAAACCTTAATTTTTTTTATGTCTCGTAAATGTCAAACTGTATGATAAAATCCCTGTTTAACACATTTCATCTGTGTGAAATGCTTACATTTGGTCCTTTTATTTATAATTGCTATGATTAGTAGGAAAAGAAATTCATCCAGGTGGAAGGAGAAGAAAAAAGAAAAGAAAGGGGAAAACTGAGACTACATATTTTGATCTTTTTTTTTTATCTACTGTTGAAGTGTTTCATTGTATATGACTTGATGCTAATTTGGTTTAGGAACTTCCTGTCTGGCTGCGTCCTTATGTTCATAGGGCATACGCTCGGGCATTTCATTCAAGTATGATTATTTTCCTTATTTTCTTTAGCCTTCAATTCCATTGAAGTGATTTTTGTTTCTGTTTCATGTTCAGTATTTTGGATTACCGAGGTTAACATATGTTCTTTTACTGAAAATGAAGAGAGTTAAAGTTACTATCTGTTTTTCATTTTAGATTTAGAAGAGGTGGCTCTTCCTCTTGATGAATATGCTTCTTTACGTGAGTTCTTCGCACGTTCTTTAAAGGAGGGTTGCAGGCCCATTGACCCTGATTTACAATGCCTGGTAACTGGTAACCAGCATCTTGAACATTCAATCTCCTTAAAAATTTTATCTCTAAAACTTTGTTTGAAATGTATGAACTGTTAATTGTCATTAGGCTAGTCCGGTGGATGGTACTGTTTTAAAGTTTGGGGAATTGAAAGGAGCAGGGGCAATGATTGAGCAAGTTAAAGGATTATCATATTCTGTCGCTGCTCTTCTTGGTGCTGGCTCTTTACTACCCATGATGGCAGCAGGGGATAGCAACGAAGAGGACAGTGGACAAGAAAATAGTTCTGCTGATTGTAAGAAAAAGTCATGGTGGAAAGTTTCTTTGGCTTATCCTAAAGTTTTGGCCCCAGTCTCTACATGGTAAAGAAATACAGAAACAGTTTGATACTCATACACAGTCTTTATTAATGTGTTGGCAAACAAAAAACTTTGCTACGTAACAAAATATTTTTTGACAACATTTAGTTTTGGTTAAAAGTTCTCATCTTCTCTGGAAAAAATGCAAGTTATTATCATTGTGACATGACATCTTTCCACGTGATAATTTTCTGATTTATGTTGTAAATTCTCATTACAGCCCAGTGAAAGGTCTTTTCTACTGTGTAATATACTTGAACCCTGGAGATTATCATCGAATACACTCACCAGTTGACTGGCAGGTTCTAGTTCGGCGCCATTTTTCAGGTAGTTGTCTTGTTGAGAAAGTTTTTTATAATCGAACAACAATTAATGAGCTCACGAAGTTGTTGATCTTCCTATCTAGGACTGGTTTTTTCTATAATTTCTTCTAATGAAAGTGTCAGGTGGTTATCTGTTTTCACTATCGTACTGTAATTTTCAGGTAATCTATTTCCTGTGAATGAGCGGGCGGTTAGAACAATAAGGAACTTGTATGTTGAGAATGAAAGGGTACTTGCCTGTCTCATGTTTTTCTCTCTCTTTCTATCTAGAAGTGCTTGTTTATTTACTAGCCTGTAAGGTTGACTCATGACTGTTATAATTTTCTTTTCTTCAAATCGAATTTGCAATCCAAATCCTATGAATCTCTTTTCTTCAAGAAATTTCTATAAATTATCTAGAAATATTTTATGTTACAATCCCAAATTTCTTTTTCAATCACAGGTATTATGGGTTCCTTAATTATCGTTGCCATGTTGCAGGTTGTGCTTGAAGGTCTATGGCACCAAGGATTTATGGCAATTGCAGCAATTGGGGCAACAAATATTGGATCTATCGAGGTAATTCCTTGGGGTTGGTAATTGATGAACTCTAAACTCCATTGCATGGAAACCTGACGGAAAAGGGAAAGAAGTGGCTGGGAAGCTAAAAATACATATATAAAGTCAAAAGCAATTCTTTAACTATTGGCGATAAAGGTGTTTGGATGTGAAATTGTAGAGTGATTAGAAACTTGAGTTTTAGTAGTAACTCATTTGGATGATGATTTTTGTAGAGTAATTGCAATTAATAGCTCGTTGGGATGATGATTTTTGTAGAGTGGTTGCAGACTATAGCTCGTTTGGACCAAGTTAAAAATAAGTAATTATTTTGAGGGGTTAGAAATGAGTGGTTAGAAATGAATGATTTGAAATGAGTGATTAGAAATAAGTTGTCTAAAATGAATGATAAGAAATAAATGACTTCGAATGAATTGTTAGAAATGAATGATTATTTTAATTAGTTAGAAATGAGTGATTAAACATTAGTGATTATTTTGAGTGATTATTTTTGTGATTCAATAGCTCGTGCGGATGTGCATGTTTGAAATTTATTAGTTCGTTAATAACGCGAAACAAATAGCCCCTATTGGTTTTTGGCTTAGTAGTTTTCTGTGTTTGAAGTTATGCTTTTTGACGCTAATGATAAAAATAGGTAACACTTCTACATTCTCGCTTGAAGTATCTATAAACAAGTGATGTATTGCTTCTCTCTCCCCCAATTGCTCGGTCGTGTTTTCCGATTCTTTATTTGAATGATTGCAATGCACACTGGTCTATCACCAGCGTTATCTTCCGGGTCATAAGAAAAACTCGTATAGAGTTTATGTGAATTAGTCATGTATGAACTTTTTTGTGTGTCTTAGTTCTAATAGCTCGAATATGTCAGGTCTATATAGAGCCAGAGCTGCAGACAAACAAACCAAAGAGAAGAAAGTCACTCCATTCAGAGCCTCCTGAGGAAAGGGTGTATGAACCTGAAGGTGTGGGAATAACGCTGAAGAAGGGGGATGAGGTATTGATACTGTGAATTTGGTTATATCAAGTGTTTTTCACTTAATTTTATGGGAAGATAAGTATAGAACTCCTTCATTTGGCTGTAATAGTAATAAAGAAGAAAATAATATGATAATAAGATATCAAAGATTCCACTTTTTCAACAAAAACAATGCTCAATTAGTATAAAGGGTAGACTAATAACTAAGGATCATGTACAAGAGCATAATTCCATTTGTATAAATGTGTGCTTATCCACAATAGGTCATAAGTCCGAATCTTCTACCATCAATTGTTGCTGGACATAAAAAAAAAGTCACGTGTTTGAATCTTCCATTCCAATTTATGGCCCTAAGGGACAATCTCATTAGTAGAGACTTGAGATCTCCAAGATATGCTTCCTTAAAGGTCTTAGGTTTGAAAACCCCAAGCGATATTAATTTTAAAATCTTTTGTTGTCTCTCGGATCCAGACCTTGAGAAATGCACGTGGTATAATATGTAGTAGAGCGAAGCTTTAATCTCTTGTCATGTCATTATGACCCACAAGATTCGAGCGCTGCTGAATGAGAGGATAAAGTACATATTTGAACTTCTCAAGCAGGTTAGGAGTCTAATATTTTGAAATATTTCTCTAAATCTGCATCGCTAGAACTTTCCTCTATCACCATCCAAACGCAGTAGTCAATGGAGCGTTGATTTTTAGATTTGTTTGTTGAGTTCATAACTAGTTTGGGTTCTTTGGTGTGTGGCGAATGCTTGCAGATGGCGGCTTTCAACATGGGATCAACGGTGGTAGTGATCTTCCAGGCTCCTGTTTCTACTTCTTCTAGGGACTCATTCAACTTTTCTATTAAACGTGGAGACAGAGTGCGTGCTGGTCAACCGCTGGGAAGGTGGCCTTAATTCTTACCCCTTTTTTTTTTTGAATTCTCAAGATTTAGAAGTGGTTGATTTGAACCTGTACATTTTTATTACAATGTCATGCAAGATGTTTTAATTATTATGTCATACAAGACGTTGTTTTCGTTCATTTGAAATCTGGGCTCTTCTACGTCATTTTTATTTACTTTTTTTTTTCTTTTTTTTCTTTTTTTTCCTCCCTTCGATCATTCCTTAAGTCCCATAGGTTTGATGCTGTAGAATCTGACCCATTTTTTCATTGAGCGAAAGGTACGAAATAAATCAGATTGATTTTGCGATCAGAAGTACAATGTGAAATCTTCATTTTTTCCTCTTTCTCTATCATCCCGTGGTTACAGTGTTTGAATCAATAGAAAACCTTTTCTTTTTGTATCTCTACGAATCGATATTATTACATTCCATTTCCTTCCCAATACCTTCCAAGGAAAATTCTGAATTGGATCCAAAATTGATTCTCTTTTGGCCTTTTGTCTATTTCTTCCCTTTAAATATGGTAATTCTTCTGGTTCAGTTTTTTTTTTTTTTTTAATCAACAGTAAAAAAAACGTGTAACTTAATTTTACTAGGTGATACATTGTAATCTATGCTCTCTTATTTGCGTTTTTATTCTAAAATTGATTTATTTTAATTCTTAATTTTAATGTCTAAATTTAGTTGTACGCTCAATAACTAGTTTTTATTGGGAGTTCGAAATTATTTAAAAAAAATTTGTAAAATCATAACATTGATTAGTGTGAATATCTTTATAAGATTTTATAAATGAGATTAATAAAGATTGGTTGCTTGTGGAAAAGTAAACTACACTCTATTTAGATACTTAACTATAGGTGAAAATATAATGATTAAATTAAAACAATTTTTTTAGTACAAAATCTCAACATTAATAGCAATAAAATATTGGTCAAAGGCATAAATTTCATTAAACCTAAAGGCTATATTTGTTTTTGGTAAAAAACTAGTGGTAAATACTACTCTTCAAAAACTACTTGTTTATATTTGGTAGTGAATAATTACTCTTAATCACTTATCAAATCCTTGATCAAATTTCACATTAAATATATTACACAATTATTACTAGCATTAATCTTCAAACAAATAATTAATTATTTAACTATTATTAACATCAATCTCCAAATAAGTATTCAATTACTATTAATCCTTCCTAATTTTATGTTTGTATGTGCTATCTTCAATCATCATGAATATTATGCACTTGAAAGTTTTAGGGGATGTTTGTTTTAAAATTCGCAACTAGTATTTTGAATGTATTTACTAAAGATGGGTAAAAAAAATTACATTCAAACGAGATTTTTAGTGTAATCATTACTTTTAAATATTCAAAACAAATTTTTGTTCTAAATATTCCTAAAAACTTCATCCAAACAAGCTTAAGACTGCCATCATTACTAATCAATACTTATAAATATCAAAATAAATCATAATTCTAAATACTAATTTTAAATATTCTTAAAAACTATATCTAAACAAGTTTTTAACTGGAATCATTAGTTCTAAATATTCAAAATAAATCCTCATTTTAAATACTAATTTTAAATATTTTTAAAATCTCAATCCAAACATTTAACTAAAAAGTCTAGTAATGATTGTCTAGCTATAAATTAAAATTTTACAAATTTTTTAATTTAAATATTTTAGAGGGTCAAATGAATAAACGTGAAAATTGCCAAAATGGACATTTACAAATATAAAAAATAGTCCTATTTTCATAATACTAAAGGCGGATCAACTGTAATCACATATAATTCCTTCAACAGTACAAATGACGAAATACGGTTTTAACATTGATTTAAAGAAAAAAAACACAAAAAATAAACAACAACGACATCGCTTAAGGTCAATAATTGGACCATAATCGAGTCAGTTTCCACAGAAATGTGAAATCTCAATGCATTTACACTATCATGTGAATAGCATCCTCCATTAGCCGAATCCAAAACCGAAATTGAAGCTTCCTTTCCTCTATGTAACTAAATCAGAATTTTGTCCTGAAATTCCAGATTGCACAATTCCAATTAGTTTTGCTCAGAATAAAACATCGATGCCTTTTGTTCCATTTTTTTTTCGAGAAAAAGAAAGAGAAAGAATGAACATCTATAATATTAAAAAAAAAACAAAAAAAAAAACACAAAACTTAATACGATTCACAAGGGGAGGAAAACGCTCGTGTGTATTGATTGAATAGAATGATTCTTCTCAAATAAGAATCAGTAGTTTACAAGAGGAGAGGAGTTTGAACAATATAATCTGTACAATCTTAACCAATTACAAACTAATGACAGCCTGATTAGTAACTAATAAATGGTTACTGCCTTAACAATACGTTATGAATAATATCAAGCTGATAAATGTGGGATCAAAAGGTCATAAGTTTGGATATTCTATGCCAAATGTTCTTGAATTCAAACAAAATAACAAGTTGATAATTACAAAAAAGTCTGATTATTATTTGATTAAAGACCTTTCCACCCCTCTAAAATCCTACGAAACTGTTTGTTTAGGTGTTTTATAAAACTATTAAAAATGAGTTTTTATAATCATTCTTTAAACGTCTCATATAAACGAACTATTACTATAATTTCTTTTTTAAAACCACTCAAAATAATTCCTTATTTCTAATTCTCAGAATAATCACTCCACAATTAATTATTTATCCAAACACCTCCTTCACTATTCCTCACGAGATGCACTCCTCTGCAAGATAGCAGAAAAAAGTCTACGTTACTTGTTCCCAAGTATACCACGATTCTTTAAACTACAGTTCACAATTTCAATGAACTTGTCAAAGTTTATGCATATGAATCAGATATACACGGACATTTTAAAGCTTGAGGTTGGAAGATTACTTCCTACGTCCAACACGGGAGAATCTTCTTCCCTAAAAAATCCAAGATGCCGGCTTCTCTATAAGGAAAAAAAGTTAAACTCTATGTTTATGAGTTATGGAGTGCACATCAATTACAATGTATCTACAAAGTTTGACTGGAAATTGGAAAATGGCTGCAAGGATTATTTCAGAAGGAAGGGGGAGTTGGAAAGACCAAGGTGTTTGGTTGAGAAGTTGCGAAAGAAATAACAAAAGAGTTATTATAATAGCTGGTTTGGATGTCTTTGTTTGTTGAAAAGTTATAAAGGGGTTATAATAATAGCGTTTAAATGTGATTGTTTGTAAAAGAGTTGTAAGAGAGTTTTGTTAATTATGAATGATGCGACATTTATGAGTTAATTTAACTCTTTTTGTTGATCCCAAGCACAAGCGGGGGCATCATCAATTAAATTTTGGATTTTCCCTTAAAAATAGAAATGCAGAAAGGTGTTAAATCGATGACATCTCCAGTACATGTTTCACTTTCGAGTAGTTCTGTTTAACAGTCAACACATAAGCACAATTGACATTTGTCTACTACATATTACATTTTGCAAATTGAATGTTCTATTCTACTCTCTTTGTCTCTCCACAACCACTTATACCGAAGATGAAAAATTCCACCTACACTATGCCTGTACATCAATTGCTTCCCTTTTTTTGACATTTCCTTTCGATCACGAAGACAACCTAATCATGGAGGCATCGGCAAAGGATGAACTTACGCAGTGAAGGCCTAAAGGAAGCGGGAAAGGAAGATACTCAAGTCCTTGTATTCACAATATGCTGGCCATCCCTAAGACTAATTTAACGTGTCAAAATATCTCACTTTAAGCCTAGCTCAACTAGTTAATGCTGCATATATGGTTAGAACTTCGAATCCCATTCCAACCAGAAAAACTCGTCTAGAATCATGGCCATTTTCCAAATTTTTAATAATTCCACAAGAATTTCATGGGTTGGCCAAGAAAATGAATGAATTGAACTAGTGGTCAAAAAGATATTCAAGAATAAATTCAATGCGTAGAAATCACTTACCTAGATGTTATAATATCCTATGTTCTTTTCAACCAATGTAGTACAATCAGACAATTAAAGTACGATTAACCAACACAAGCTGACTCCAAACATTAAAAAAATAATAAATAAAAAATAAAAAGAACTTTCTAGATGAGACCCTACTGAAAAGGAATCATTGAGGGTCATCCATCTCAGACAACAAGGAGCTCCTACGCTTGAACTAAATTTTGTCTTTCGTATAAACTATAGAATTACTCTCTTCTCAACGGACCTAAGAGATAATTCAGCGCACACCGAGAAATTCCCTTCACCTTATAGACGAAAATTCTATCACAACCTCATTAGAGAATTGCAAGATGCATCAGACCCAGAATCCTAATACCAAACGCTAGAAACCACAGCTCAACTAACAATTATAACCAATTTCGACTTCTTACACTATAACAGAGCGCCGAGAGTCCATAAATCAGGTTAACAATATTAGAACAATTACAGAATGAAACCAATTTCATGTCATGACCAGATCACATGAATGATTAAATTAAACAGATAACGAAAAATATCACGAGGAAAGAACTAACGAAAAAAACAAAAAAAAGTGGAAAGAAAAATTAAAATCAAGTGAATTTCATAGGCACACCTACGTCTGTTTGGAGTAAGAAGAAGAAGAAGAAGGTCCACGCTTATTCCGGAACATCATGTATCCGAGGGGCAATACAACTCCGATCATCATTATGAAGGCTCCAATTATGAATCGGAGTGGACTGGGTGGTTCCACTTCAATGAACGTACCGAACTGCGACGAACACAATCATCGTCACCGGATCAGAAATTCACAATTTCCATTGCGTACGAAAAAAAAATTATACAAGAAAGAACCCTAGAATTTGAGATTGAATTGATGTACTACAAGATCTGGATCTTAAGGATTGAGAAACTTACAGGCATTGGTCGAACACAGAGCGAGATGACCGCAGAAGGCGAGAGCCGGCGATTTTAGTAAACGAGGGAGATCAGCTACCGGTTTATTGTGCTCCTTCTCCACTCGCGTTTTGTATTTTTTATTTTTAAAAACAACATTTCTAACTAAATTTTACTTTTTGGATTTTTTTTTTTTTTTTTTTCAAATATTTATCATGAGATTCAAAAATAGTTATAATTATTATTTAAAATGAGAATTTTAAGTTAGAGTAAATAGAAGTACAATTGTAGTAAAAAGTTTAAATGTAAATTTAAGATTATTTAGAATTAGAATTTAGAATGATGATTTATTTTAGGTATTTAGAGATAATGATTAGTAATAATTAACGTCAAAAAATTGTTTAGATGTAGTTTGTAAGAGTATTTAAAATTAGTATTTAGAATGAAAATTTATTTTGAATATTTAAAAGCAATGATTGCAATCAAAAGCTTGTTTGAATGTAGTTTTTTAGGAGTATTTAGTAAATACTAATTTGACATGCTCATTAAAAACTATTACCAAACCCCCCTAAAAGTGGCTCGACTAGCTTACGCAAGTACCTTGACTATTCTCAAGACAAAATCTCTAGTCGTAAAAATTGCTCTTTTCATTAGTTTATAACTTAGGTTAGCGAGATGATATCATAACTCATTCTAAAATTTGTGCTACTAAAGAGCGGTTAAAATATTACTTTGATCTATTTATACTAGTTTTTGTTAGTTTTTCAGCCATGTTTAACTTTATTATATCTACTTTCAATTCATATTTAAGACTAATTGATAAAAAAAAAATCGTAAAATTAATCGTCATAATGAGCACAACGTGAATTTTCAAAATAGTCATGGTATCAGGGTCTTTCTAGATTTGAGATGGTTATTTGATGTTTCGTGAAGTCCGCGTGATTCATTTGATACACAATTTATTCAGTTCGACAATAACATTGACATTAGATGTAGCATTCGTACTTGTGGCGTGTAACTTTGTTTTCAAGCTCTCAAATATATGACGTAGCTTTCAGCTGGATTACCTCCAAACGATAAAACCAACACACCATCCACACTTTCACTATTAAAATTAGAATAAAATTCCCTTATGCATGAATGTATAGATTTTAGATATGTGGCACAATAGGTGTCCCACAAATTTAGTAAATTTTTAATATTTTTTTTAAAGCTAAATTTGTGTGGCACATAATTTGTCACATAGCCAAATTGTAGGGATCCCCACATGTGTAGGGGAATTTTACTCAAAATTTAATATGATATCTAAGCATTTCTCAATGAAATCAGTTAAGCATTTCTCAAAATTATCAATTCAATTAACCTAATTTTTGTACTATTGATATTTTTTGAAATCACAATATTTTACATTTTAATAGGTTGAAAATATACACTTTCATATAAATGTGTGTGTTCATGTATATTTTATATATAAAAAAAACTAGTGCAGTTTAAGTGGTCAAATATCGATGACTACACTGGTCACTTGCTTAGTGGTAGCTCCATTTTTCACACACATTTTGCAACACAATATTTTAGAATATAGAAATTTATTATAAATATGAAAATACTAAAATATTGAGTGATCTGTATGATTCTCTTACATATACACCAAGATTTTTACACACGCTAATGATAAATTTCAATTCAAAGTTTACAGAACTTTGGCACTAATAATTCACAACTGATTTATAGACTTTCACTGAAGCTCAAAATCTGTAAGGACCTTCTCGTTGTTTCAATGCAGTTAACTCGATGAAGAAGATTTTGAATCCCTTGAACCCAGCTCTGCTTATGGATCTTGTTCTTACACTTGAACTCTATAAGACCTCGTGCGGTTTTCAACCCGAAATAGATCTCGTTCGAGATATCTCTCTTTCTTTCATATGGCCACGATGAGGTTTCGTCGCAGAGCCCGTAAACAACACCTAGAAAACAACACGAACATAGGTTCAAGGAACGGTTAGGACGGGTCATTTTCGAGAGGAAAATTAGGATGAAGATATTAGATATGCATACATTTGTTTTTCTTGGAAAAGGTCCCTCCAACATGCTTGCTTTTACACGATGCTATAACCTGAAATCATAGTTGATATTCATTCATTACAACAAATTTGGACCATGGTCTGCGGTTTGTTACACGGTTTCTCAACCAATCATCTTTGTCTGTGAGTTTTGAATTATTTACCTGAGATTTCTTGTTGATGTATACAGAGACTTCCTTCCATCTCAGGGTTCCTGTTAGTAAAATAAGAAGTTATTTAATTTGAGCAGCTCAAGTCAATAGTCTATTGAAAGAGTTCTGTTAACAAATATATCAGTTTATTCAACAAAACTTGGACTTTGTCATTAAACAAAGTCAAGAAATTGAACTTGGTTAAGAAAAAAAAGTTGTACCTTTCTGTGTAAATTGCAGTAGTTCACCCACACAGGGAAGTTCCTGCTCCTCCATATGACTATTAAAAGCAGTTTCCCAAGGATTTTGAGCCGTTATCCTATCGTAAGGACTAACCGAAGCGAACTTTCGGCCTTCCTTCGGTAATCTCGATCTAAAAGCGGCTTCTCCTCGCAAAGCTGGATTAACAATCAGAATTGATGCAGCATTAAGATGAAGACAGGGAAACCAGACAACATGTTAAGAAATGAAAGAGTTTTTTGTGAAACTACATTAAAAAACCAAAAAAATAGAACAAGTACCTGTGGCAGCTGCAGCTGTCAAAGTCATGAGATCGCCCGGACTCCGAACATCAACTGCCGATCTCAAAACCGAACTGACTCGCTCCGGGTCAGCACCAGCAAATTCGGCCATCTCTATGCAATGTGAAGCCAATATCTCTGTAGCTGAAGCCATAGCATGGCCCATTTTTGAATCAGAGCTACCAGAGTTTTCTGCTGCCGCCATGGAGGCCAAGGCTGCAGCAAGTGCAGCCACGGATAAAGCAGAATGAACACGAGCATTTTCAATTCTTGCTCTATCCTTCTTTTTTACAACACTATTACCAGCCTCCTTTTGGTGAAAATGAAACCATTTTCCAAATGATCCCGCCCTCCAAGCATGAACAGAACTCACAATTTTTCCTGGCTGGACAAAGAAATAGAACAAACACTTAACAAAACATTGGCCAAAACACAAAACCTGAAAAACATTTATATTCTTCAAGGTCTATATCTGTTGAGGATCCCAGATGAAAAAGTGGAAACACCTCCCAACATTTATATAGCATACATGAGTTGCATCGCCAATTGGTTTTGAGATAAAACGTCATATCATACTTTCTACCATGATACTAGTACACATTGGTTTCAAACGAGTACTTGAACCAATAAAAATGAAATTGGGATCTTATTGGTGAACCAAAATTTCCATTTACAAAACTATCTAGCCATTAACATGAGAAGAAAGCTTACAAGTTGTGGGGCAACAATGGCTTCAGGAATTGCAATGGGGCTCCTCTCAATGTAAAGTTTCTTCTGCTTTTGAGCAAGAGCTTTTGTAATCTCAGAAGCTGATAAACTCCAAGATCTAGCCAAGAACTCCATAGATTCCCGTGGAGTTTGAGGCTGAGGAATTGAAGGCAAAGAAGACACCATTTTCATCTCCTCATCTTCCCCCATATTCTTTAACCCAAGAATTGAGTTATATTTCCAATTTGAACAGTAACCCTTTTCCATTTTCCCAAAAACAAACCCCCCCAAAAATCCTTTACACAAGAGTACAATCAAACAACCCTGTTTTTCAAAACAAAAATGTCTCTTCCAAGAACAATTCTCTCAGAGGCATTTTCACAAACACCTTATATACCCAGAAACAACCAGACAGGAAGAGATTCAGCTTCACATTCCAACAGCCTCGTGCTCTGAACCACTACAAAATCAGGTTGGGTTTCAACCAAAAGCAATCAGAAAGAAACAAAAAAGCAGATAAAATTTCACGAAGCTCGAAATGGAGAAAATACTAAATTAAGAACACCATGCAAACGCTTCGCCCTGAATCGACGGGAGCTGCTTCTAAACACTCGAGCAGGCAGGTGATTATTCAATTTGAAAATTGGAAACAGACCCAGATGATTTATTTATCAATGGAACATTTGGCCAATTGATTTACTATTATTTGCAATTGTATTATTAATAAAGTTTAGGAGCCTTCTTTGTCCCTTTCTATGCTTCTCTCTCTCTTGAAAAACTTGCATTGCTCTTTTGACCATTGATTTGTATAATATTTTCTTTGAAATTTTTTGTTCCCACTTGATGAAATTTTTTATTTTATTTTCCTAATAAATATGGAGGTAAGCAAGGATGGACTAAAAAATTGACGTTAAAATTACAAAAAAAGAAAAAGAAAAATTAATAATCTAAGAATTTCAAAAAATAAAAACTCGATAACTCATGAATCCAGGAGGGACGTTAAAACTTTTATCAACGATATTGAAAAAGAGAGAGAAAATATTGTGTGGCACGTAATTTGAGTGTGATTTGGTTGATTTTATGCCAAACTACGGTTCAATTTTGTAATTTTTTTTTTTTTTACCTTACTTTTTTTTGTGATTATAATAATTGAGGTTAATAGATTAGAACTCATTTAGTTTACTCGAACCTGTGACATGAGATTAATCTAGATAATTATTAAAAAATGATTATAATAATTGAGGTTAATAGATTAGAACTCATTTAGTTTACTCAAACCAGTGACATGAGGTTAATCTAGATTACTATTAAAAAAAATTAAACCAACACCTACAATCATTTCAATTAAAAA